>APFE030698210.1:10179-76254 GCA_000404065.3 Pinus taeda | reverse complement strand
GATCTCCCACTGAACAGGGTCTACCACAGGCCCGAGCGAAACCCCTCAGCAACAAAGGCGTCCCCTTGAAGCCAAAACAGCTATGATACCAAATGTAGATTTTAACCCCGTACAGAAATTACCTGCATACGAATTCTAAATCACAGGAAAAATAAAAATGCGAGAGCATAACACATAAAGACAGAGATATTTCCCACTAGATCCCAAAACCGGGACTACCAGCTTCTTTTTCATTATGTTCCTTTCAATGTTACAATACATATTTATACATGCCGAAGCATCCAATACCATGGACCGAAAATTGTTGTGTCCAAAACCATGGACCGAAAACCATCGCGTTCAAAAAACATGTGCGGAAATCATGCACAAAACCATAGGTGGGTCTGCCCAACCTAGCATAGGGTCCAAAACCAAAATTTTTCGGGGTGCTGCCCCGGACCCCATAAAGTGGGGTTACGGGTACCCCTCAAACCCCCTGTTAACTATGTGGAAAGAATATAACACAACCCAACAGTGAAGGCAAGGCAGATAACCCTTGAGGGATTTCAAGACCACATTGTCTTGACTCTCCATGGAAAGGAAACTTTGTATTCTATGTGGAAATCATTGACGAACCTACTCCAAAATATTAGTGACCATAGGAAGTTGGAAATGAAAGAAAAACTTCATAAAATTAAGATGGAGAAAGGCAAGACCATTCCAAAATACTTGACCAAGTTCACTCACTATATTGATGAGCTTGGAAGTGTTGGAATAACCATTGTCGAGGATGATATTGTGAGCCTAGATCTCCTAAGCCTTCCTAAAAGTTGGAATAGATATCAAGACTCTGTTAATGGGAGGGAGTAGCTTCTAGGTTAGGAATGAATGTGGTCAGATTTGACGCATGAGGAGATAAGAAGGAACACTAGAGATGGTTCCTCATAAAAGACCGATGGTGAGGAAAATTGTGCCTTAGTGGGTAACAAAAGGAAGGGGAAAGGGAAGGTGTCCCATTCCAAATTAGCTTCTTGTCATGGAGGCAAGAAGAAATACATGTTGAAAGTTAAGTGCTTTCATTGTCATGAGTTGGGACATTTTGCTACAAATTTTCTGCTCAAGAATTCCAAGAAGAAGTCCTCAGGAGGAGCGATAAGTGAGGCTTTGGCCTCTCAATTCGAATTGGAATTTACTCTCATTGCATGCATGGTGTCATCAATGATGGGTAGTGTATGGTACCATGATAGTGGTGCTTCATTCCACATGACTGGTGACAAGGAGTTGTTGAGTGACCTGGAGGTGAAGGATATCTAGATGCATATTGAGATGGGTGACGACGATAAGTATAGTGCTACTAGATTGGGCACGGTTACTTTTCAAAGGGAGAAGGGTGCTCCTCTCACCTTGAGAGATGTTATGTATGTGCTTGGGTTGAAGAATAACTTAGTATCAATTTCCATGTTGGAGGATAGAGGCTATGATGTGGTCTTTAGCAATGGAAAGGCATTCCTTCAACACATAACCACGGGTAAAGTAAATAAGATAGGGATTAGAGTTAAGAATCTATATAAGTTGGAGGTATAGGATTTTTCTTCTTTGAGCATTAAAGAAGAGAAGGTGCAAAGTTGAGACATCAGCGAGTTGTGGCACAAGCGATTGGGTCACTTGCATCATGGGGCTTTGAAAATCATGCAACATATCTCTATCGGTCTTCCCAAATGTACGCTAGAGTAAGTTGATACATGCAACGGTGTGCTTTGGGAAAATACACCAAGGATTCCTTTCACTACAAAGATAGTCAAGCAAAGACGATTCTAGACCATTTCCATTCAGATGTGTGTGGACCATTATCGATAGAATCCACAACCAAACATAGGTACTATGTTATATTTGTTAACAACTTTTCTCGTAAATGATGGATATTTTTCATGCAGAAGAAGGATCAAACTTTCACAAAATTTGTAAATTTAAAGCATTGGTTGGGAAAGAGTATGGAAATAAGGTTAAATATTTGAGGAGTGATAATGGTGGTGAGTATGTCTCAAATCATTTTAATAACTTCTGTGTGGAAGAAGGGATTAAACAAGAGTTGACAACACCCCATAACCCACAGCAAAATGGGGTGTTTGAAAAGAAGAACAAAATAATTGTAGGGGCAACACGAGCGATTTTGCATGATTAGGGCATACCACTACACTCATGGGCTGAGGCATGCAACACGTCTATTTATTTGTAGAAAAAAAGGCCACATTGGATAGTTGGGATGAAACCACCATATGAGTCTTATTCTGGTAAGAGACTAGATGTTGGTCACTTCAGGGTTTATGGGTCATCAGTATATTTCCATGTGACCAAAGCTGCACGGAAGAAGATTGAGGTGAAAATAGAGTTGGGGATATTTTTGGGGTACATTGATACACCTCACAACTATCAGGTGTGCTTGTCGACCAGCAGGATGAAAGTGGTTCGCAGGGATGTCAGATTTGATGAGGAGAATTCCATGTGAGTTTCCCTTGAGAGGGAGCTTCAAATACATGTAGTTGAGGAGCTTTTAGCTCCTAAGGTTGAGGATCCTCGGATTAATGTGGAGTAGCCACATGCATAGGATCCAATAGTAGAGACATCCACTTAGACAAAGATTGCGATAGATGGGAGAAAGTGCACCAGAGAGGCTGACATGTTATTGCATGATGCACAGGAGAATGTGGTAGCACCCAAATCTCAGTACAGGTAGAGGAGGTCACTTGATAAATGCATTGGATACATGGATCTTATGAGTGGATGTGCTGAAATAGAGCCATCTTCCTTTGAGGAGGCAATGCAACAACTGGTTTGGGTTTATGCCTGTTGGAAGGGTATGACTCCATAGTTCGTAACAGTGTTTGGGATGTGGTCCTGAGACCGGAGGACAAGTTAGTGGTGAGCTCCTGATGGATTTACAAGGTAAAGCAAGTTGCAGATGATAGCATGGAGAAGCATAAGGCCAGGTTTGTGTGTCCCGTGGCTTTTCACAGGTAGAGGGGATTGAATATGATGAGACATTTTCTCCTATTGCAAGGTACTCATCAATCAAATCTATATTGGCACTATCAACATAGATGGGTTGGAAGATACATCAGATAGATTCAAATACAACCTTCCCTAATGGCATGATTGAGGAAGAGGTGTGCATAGAGCAGCCTAAAGGTTTTGAGACCTTCGACCGTGAGTCGCATATGTGCCGACTCGAGAGGGCATTGTATGTGCTGAAGTAAGCACCTCATGATTGGTACACCAAGATCAATAACTACTTCACCAAGTTGGGCTTCACCAAGAGTGAAGCAGATGCAAACCTATACCACATAGTGGTGGAAGGTAAATTGTTGATCATTGTTTTGTATGTCGATGATTTTATTTTGACAGATGATGATCAAGTGATCAAGTCTTGCAAGGAGTACATTGCAAGAGAGTTTGAGATGAAGGACATGGGGTTCATGCATTAGTTGTTGGGCATGGAAGTATGGCAGGGTGATAGGGAATTGTTTATGTCTCAGGGAAAGTGTGCCAACGAGATACTCAGGAGGTTCCACATGGAGAGCAACAAAACCATGGAGACTCCTCTAGCAGGTAACTAGAGGAAGGAGGATGCTACTTCAGGGGAATTAGTGGAAGCTATTGTTTACAGGAAGCTTGTGGGTTCACTCATGTATTTGGTGAATACACGGTCAAATATTTTCTATTGAGTTAACCATCTTAGTCAAGTGATGGTTATGCCTACCAAGCAGTATTGGAATGCGGTAAAGCATGTGTTGAGATACCTCAGGGGCACTACTCAGTATGGATTGTGCTACAGAAAAACAGAGGGAGTAAATATTTAAGGCTTGTCTGATGTATACTGAGTAGAGAATCCATCCGATAGGAAGAGCACATCAAGAAGAATCTTCAGTATTGGGTTAGCAACATTTTCTTGGTACAATAGGAAACATAGATCGATTGCACTCATTTCAGCAAAGGCAAAGTACATGGATGCAAGTCAGGTAGCATGTGAGGCCATCTGGATGGGGAATATTTTGGTTGGTTTGTTTGGTCAGCATATGGATCCAACTATGATTTACTACGATACTCAGAGTTGTATCAAACTCTCTGAAAATCCAATTTTTCATGAATAGTCCAAGCAAACTGATATTTGATATCATCATCTTCAAGATTTTCTATTGAGGCAGATTATGTTGTTGGAGTACATTCCCATGGAGGAGAAAGACGCTGAAATTTTGATAAAGGAATTATCAAGATGTAAATTTGAGTTTCAAGGAGACAAGATCAGGGTAGCTCATAATCCCTTTCTTGTTGAGAGGGAAATTCTAGTTTAATTTGCCCTTGAATTAAACTTAGAATTAAAATCATATTATATTCTCATAAAAACTTCTAAATAGTTAATTAAATTTATTTAACTTAATTAACTTAGGAATTTCGAGTTGAAAATCTTTCTATAGTCATGTATATGTTCTCCCTAAATTATAGGGGTCCAGGATGAGTTTATTTGAGTTGTAATAAGATAAATCAGATTGACTGAGTTATTGATCCAGGTGGATGTTGGTGGCCACCCACCTATCCCACTTGGAACCTGATATGGATTTAAACAGGAACACAACAAATTACATAGATAACCATAAACACAAAGATGCAGTGGAAATAATACTTCATTTCATTGATGCAAAATACTGAAATATGCTTACAAACAACAGTGGAAATAAACTAGCTAGGGTGATGGTAGCTTATCTTTCAGAAGAGATGTGGTGGCTACATGCCTCTGAACTGTGTTACAATGAGGCTCGCATGCCTATTTATTATTGAGAAACAATGGAAAACCCTAAAAATCCTAAATCCTAACCCTAGAAGGTGAAACGCCAAACTGTGGGCCCCATTTGGATAAATTGGTACAGTGACTTCTCAGGGTTGTAACTTTGGCAAATGATCTTCGTTTGACACGCACAGTATCCTGTTAGAAACATCTATCCGAGAATTACAACTTTGGGAAGAGAAACATCAATCAATAGTGTTGCTCCCAATTTTCTCAAAAAAACGTCGTTTAGGGCCTCAAAACAACTCCGAAAGTTCAGGACCCGAAAAACTACTAAAAATAGTAAACTGTGCTACAATTAAGGAAACTGAAAGGATGAAAGAAAAAATTGTCGGGTTCCAAGTGGACTTGGTAGGTGGCCACCAATATCCACTTGGATCATTCCTCCCCCCTTAGGAAGCAATGGTCCCCATTGCACTGAGTTCCTCCATGAGATGAGGAAACTTCTGTTGAACTTGGTTCCGGTGAGCCACTTGCCATGGTGAAGGAGTTGACCTGCTTTGACAACTTGATACAGTTGGATATTATGTTGGCGAGTGTGCTTGATCTATGTGTCCATGATCTGATTAGTTGTGGCTTGTCCCATGCAATCTGGATTTAAATTTATGGGTGTGAGTTGTTCTGCAATGTCAGATGTGTCTATTAATGGTGGAAAGTATGGCCAAAGGCGGTCCACCTTGAACACTGGGTGCAGGCCAAGGAATGGGGAAATTCTGAGCTAAATGCATTGTCTCCCACAACCTTGGTAATGGTGTAAGTACCATATCGGAGTGGTCTGAGTTTCCGACAGGCTCTGGTAAAGCGTTCCTTTTGCAAATGCAACTAAACTTTATCGCCCACCTGAAACTTGTGTGGCACCCGATGTTGATCATGTCGTTGATTGTGCTTGACATTTGATTTCTCCAGAATGTCATGGACCTGGTGGCGATTATGTTGGATGTGCTCAATGAAGTTGTTTGCCTTTTCTGTTTCGGACTAGGCATGAGATGCATCTACGTGAGTAGCTGCGAATGGCATGGCCACATCAATGGGACATAGTGCTTGAAATCCCAAGCCCACTTGAAAAGTACTGTGGCCAATCGAGCTGTGGAGAGCCTAGTTGTAGCTATGTTGAACATATGGGAGGCTCTCGTCCCATGTGTGTGTATGCTTTGAGTTGTACATGCGTAGAATGTGTATGATCATCATGTTGACAACCTCTGTCTGGCCATTAGTTTGAGGATTGAAGGTTGTGGACTTAGTGAATTTGGTGTCTAGCATTGAACAGAGACTGGACCAAAATGTACTGAGGAACCTGTTGTCCCTATCTGAGATGATAGACTGTGGGATCCCAAAGTGTACCCACACTCTTCAAAGAAGATTTTAGCAATGGCTTCTGCTACGATATTCTTCTTGTAGGTTGCGATAATGGTCATCTTCGAGAACCTATTGACAACCACAAAACACAATCGTTTCCATGCTTAGTGGAAGGAAGGCCTGACATGTAATCCATGGAGATGGATTCCCAAGGTCGACTAGGGGTAGGTAGCATGGTATGTAGGCCTTGCTTCTTGATGGTTGGTTTCGCAATGGCAGAGGAAATGCATGATCTGATGTACTTCCCAACATCCTGTCGAAGATTCGGCCAATAGAAATACTTCTGTAGTACTACCACCATTTTCTCAACCCCGAAATGTCCAACAGCCTGATTGTAGTGTGCTTCCCAAATCATCTTGGCATGCTCGCTTGAAGGAACACAGAGGTGACCCAAGTGGCATAACAGGGCATCCTGGAGGTGAAAATCTAGAACATACTGACCCTCCAAGAGTTTCTGGTATGTGTGGCCAAATTCTGGGTCGCTTTTGTAGAGAAGTGGCCAATTAGAAGTATCGTGCCCACAAGAGTTGAGCACGGTGGTTAATGCCATGATCGGTGGTCAATTGAGGCAATCTGCAACATTATTGGTGCTACCCTTCTTATAATTGATATTCAAATAGAACTGTTGTAGGTATGTGGACCACTTTTGATGGTGATCATTCTGCAATTTCCCTTGGGTCTGTATGAACTACAAGGGTCGGTGGTCTGCGTGGATGACCGTTTCCTACCCCAAAATGTTATGCTTCCTTTGTCGGTAGGCCTGCACAATGAAATACATCTCTTTTTCATAAGTGGGATACTTCCAAACTGTGTATGAAAGTGTCTCACTGTGATATTCCACTGAATGCCCGTGTTGAGTAAGGACTGCCCCAATAGCATAGTCGTAGGCATTTGTCTCGACCTCAAATGGTTGTTGCAAGTATGGTAATGCAAGCATTGGTGTTGTGCAGAGGCAATATTTCAACTCTGTGATTGTCTTCTGTTGAGATTCAGACTAAAATAATTTTTCTTTCGCTCATCCCTTGGTGACTTGACTCAAGGGCCAAGTGATATGAGAAAATCCCAACACAAACCTGCGGTAGAAAATGGCAAGACCTAGAAAGCTGCGGAGCTCTATCAGAGTGGTTGGAGATGGCCAGTATCGAATGACTTGGATCTTGGCTAGATTCACATGCACCCCATGTTCATCAATAATATATCCCAGATACTGAACCTAGGTCATGCCAAAAGTGCATTTCTCCAAATTGGCACATAACTTGTGTTGTCACAGTGTTGGAGAACTTGTTGGATGTGGTGGAGGTGCTCTTCCCAACTGTTATAGAAATATTTGGGCACTTCAATCCCAATCACATATGTTGATAAACCAAGGGATATTTAACCCTTAAAAGTTTTGTTTCACACCCTAAATGATCATGGTCAACTGATTACATCATTTCCTAGAAGTTCCACCAGAAAAACCACTCAGAACTGGCCAAAACTGGACCATACTGACTACTCCATGGTCAAGGTGTGATGCATACTGGTTGCTACACTAGATAGGTGTGATGCATACTGAAGAGGCCTTCTGTAGGGTGTGATGAATGAGAATGGACAAATGGCTGAGACAGTTTGCTAGGTGGATGCTCATGGAATCTTCTAGAAACTTCTCCTATGACACTTGCCTCTCTGAATTCACCTAGGGATGAGTAAGAGATCAACGAAATCTCCAAGTGGAACCAAGAACTATCAGTGGAGTGACACTAATAAAAAACCCAGAGCTGACTCACACCCTTGCAAGGCATCTATAAATGGATCCCTCATCTGAGAGATCTAGAGGCTGGAATTTTGTAATTTGTAAGGAAGTGTTGTTGGTTTCTCTTTGAGAAGGAACATTGTATTGTTGGGTGATCTTTCTTTTCATGAGGTCAAGAGAGATTTGATGTTGGGAGGATGATGGTGGATCAGACAACTAGGTTGTAATCCTTTCTTCTATTTCTAATATTAATAAAGTTCTTTGAGTTTTCCTCCATACAGTCATGTATTTGTGAATCTTGTTATTTGTGAATGCAATTGTATGTTCAATGTATTTCTGATTCTGTATTGGTTATGATATTATAGATCGAGATGCTTTGATTGTGTTTTGTTACTTTGTCTCTACAGGTATTCTCTAAAGTGGGACAAGTAAGAGAGGAGTGGCAAGCTCTATCAAGAGAGAGAGAAATCAAGCAAGGAATCAAGCAAAATATTCAGGTTGGTCCTCTTTGCTTCTCTCTTATCTATCATACATAAAGGAAATCACAAATTGCTTTGATTGTTTGTTTCTAAGATAGCTACCCTTCTTAGTGGGACTAGCAGATTGAAAAGACACTAGTTTTCTTGGAAACAAAATGGCGACTCTGCTGGGGAGCGATTAGTTTGTTTGTTTGTTACTATTGTTTTCTTTATAAACTACAAACGAAGCCTGAAGTTAGCTAGATAGCCTTCGAATTTCTCTTGCTATGTAAGTGCAAAGTAGATGAATGTTGCTTCAGTCAATCTACGGGTTGGTTTATGAATTGAAAATATGACTTACAAACATCCTAAATGCCCTTGTGGTAGCTCAATAACCTCCTAAGATCATATCCCTGTACTTTGTTCTTACTGTTTGTCATAGCTCAACCTAAATCACTGAACTTAGCTACAAATTTTGAGCAAAAACCCAGCTCAATTTCGCTCCCTGGCCCATCGCACTGTATGTAACTGGGAGCCTATATGCATCGCACCTCCTGTGTGTAGCAAGTGAGATGCATCCCTGTTTTCCTGAAGGACAGATGCAATAACTGAGTTTTACTGTTTCTCTCTTCGAAACTTGGGTTTTTATCCTGTTTTCAGATCTATTCAGTTGTTTTATTGCCTATGATCAGTATATCATTGTTGAAGCCTCTTTCCTTTACATTGTTCAACCTCCATTGATTAGGATAAGTAAATGTCTTTTGTGTATTTGTCATCATTTACGATTCCTAGTCAAAAAGTAGCTTAATCAAACTGTCATTTTTTGATGCAAAAGTGTCGTAATTGTCATTTTGAGTCAAAGAGAAGAGTGTCATAAAGTCTTCCTCCTCTAGATAGTCGATTGTACTCTTGTCATTGTACTTGATTTGAATTGTTAATATTTGAAGTGTTGAAAACAATTTTCTGGTCGAAATCGAAAAGTGTCATTTTAGTCTTCCTTTCATTTTGAAAATAAATTGTCGAAATGTCGCTTCGAAGAAAATAATTCGGATCTGTATTTAGTTTTCCTTTTTGGCATTCTCACATTAAGGAAACGAAAAAACAAATACATGCATTTGAATTTTCATTTAGACTATATGCGGAAAATGATTTAGTAAAAGTGCATTTAGTTTGTGCTCATTACTCTCTGTTGAAAAAATCATTATCTTCTTTCCTTAGTAGCTAGGATTTTCATTGCTAAAACAAAATAAATGACTATTTATCATTTTAGATTGCATATTTAGGAATTTTACATCTACATCACACGGTGAACCTTGAAATACAAACTTCTAAACAATATCAACACTAAAATAAATCTCAATGAACATAAAAATACTTTGGAACCTAACGCAACACATCTAGAATTCTAGGCTAGAGACGTATTCTGGCATCATACAACCTCGTAACTATCATTTTCATCGAAGATTGGGTGATTCCTCCTCTTTGATACGAAAAGTGCTAGTACAGACTTGTGCTCCCCGTACTGTCGAGTATATATTGGGAGACCACAATAGGCTAATATCCTTTATCCATAGGAAGTCGTGTCTACCGCCCTATCGGTCGCAATGCACTGAACACAACATTAAGGAAGATTGACTGCCGTACATAAGTCCTTGGTAATTTCTCTTTAATTTACCACCAAGGTGTATATTGTATTTTTGTGATTGATTTGGTAATCCCTCTGTCAATTTCCAAAGTAGTCACTTTCGTTCCTTTTCGACTCCTTAAAAGAAAAGGTCCATTTGAGAACTTGTCACTTCAGGCTCATTAAAAAGTGAAGGCAACTAGAGTCATCTTTAGCTTTTTCTCGACTCTTAAAAATTGAAAAAGTAAAGTTGTGTCAAAGTGTCTTTAAAATTTATTTAAAATCATAATAACATCCCTGTTCCTTCGTTGATCTTGGGTTGAGATAATGGAGTCCACCAATCAAGGAATCCCTCTTGGGGGGAATCCTAGTCCTTTCTCTTCTTGGGGAGATATTGGTGCCCCATATATGGCTACATTGTCCCTTCCAAGAATCACAATTGGCCTGCCAGTATGGATATTCTCAACCTATGTCATTCAAAATACCGTAATTCCTCAGCAATCGAATCAGCAAATAGATGATACTGAAGTTGTCCCTTCGCATTCTACTTCATTTGTTTCTCCATCCCCTTCTTCCTCTTAGTTTGGTGAAACTAGTGATACTAAAAACCAAGTGGTTGAGAAGAAGAAGAAAGGGAAGGAGAAGAAGAAGAAGAAGCCAGCTAAGCAAGGGGGCAATAATAAATCATCTGGTAAAAATCCACATATTAAATCTCCTAGATATCCTTGTCTAATTTGCAAAGGAAACCATTTTCATCGAGATTTTTCTTGAATTCCATGGATCTTGAGAGAATGGTCTCCCCGTTTGCACCATCTGGTGTCATCAAACTCCGACGATCAGGTTGACAACACACCATGAACTAGTGAAATGAAAGTCTTGGATAGGAAAGAAAGGTAAAAACTCCATGTATATTATGCGAAGAAGACCATCACCTTCCCCATTGTCCTTTTCTAGATGAGGCCAAGGGAATATTGCATAATCGTCCTGCTCCACCACAAAAACTCCCACCTAGATACAAGAAACTCTTACCAAGCCCATCGCTAGTTGAAAACCAGACTAATGTAACTCAATCGTTGGTTGGAACACCTATCATTGAGAGTGAACTTTCTGAGTCCATACTGGACCAAAGTCAACAGGTCGACATCGCAGTTGACCCAGTCTTACCTTCATATGATACTATTTCCAAAGAGAATGAAAACGATGCCGTTCAAATTCTTTTTGTTAATACAGAGTTTGATGAACTTGGGGGCAATCCACCCACTCCTTTATAATAGGAGGAAAGTCCCCCAGTTCGTGGGGTTCGTTCAGCCATTTATTTGGTACCCCCTTAGAGCAGTCTAGTCATTTCCTTCGATTGGAATCAACTAGCAAGGCCCCTCCTTCTGTCTGACGTACCATTCCGAATCATAGTACAAGTTTACAAAATGATCATGTCTGGCACTATCATAGATGAAGGGGCTTCAATGAGTATCCTTTCCTCAACTACTTGGAAAGTGCTTGTTTCACCATCGCTTCTGCCTAAGACACAAAAGTTGTCAGGCTTTAACAAAGGAACTAGTCAACTGTTAGGGATCCTTCCGAAGTTGTTGATAACTTTGAAAAGGAAAACCGTTCACTTGAATGTGATGGTAGTCCAAGGGCCATTAGATTACAATATACTTCTTGGACGTGACTATATATATATCATGGAAGCTATTGTTTCCACACTCTTTCGAGCAATGTGTTTCCTGCATGAAGGCAGAGTGGTATAGCTTATCAACCAGCTTTCATTTCCCAGTTCAAACATAGCTACAAGTCAAACATCATCCCTGAATGGTCTCTTTGCTTCAAGAATGTCTCTTCAACCTTCATTTCATCAACCTAATTACGGCGAATAGTTTAGTGAATGTAACGAAGTTTAGGGGGCATGCACCCTGGTCTGCTTCAACAGACGAACCTAGCTAAAAAGATAGGTTTCCTTATAGGTCATAAGATTGGTCTGAAACACCATTTCCTTGTAGGTTATGGGATCGATCTGAAACAATTATTTCCTCATAGGTTATGTGATTGGAAGCTCACACCATTCACCTTTGTCTATTTCGATGGGCAGAGCCAAGGAAGTGTTTTTTGTCTAACCACCGACAGAAACAATCCTGCCTAACCGCAGGGACTTCCACATGGTAATCGGGATACTCTCCTTTTCTCAATACTTGGGGGCATGCAAACCTTTGTATGCAAGTAAAAAATGGCCAATTTATTTTTTAGCCTTTTAGCATTTTTAGCTTTTTAGTTTCAACTTCTTAGGTTAGGTGATTGGTCTAACCACCATTCATCTTTGTCTGCACCAGTCATCTTTGTCTACAACACGCAGACGAAGAAAAGGAAGGGTCTTGCCTCGACAGAGGAAAAAACCATCCTACATGACCTCAGTAGTTCCTTAACTTTTAGTTTAGTTAGCTCTGTAGTTTGGTCATTTCTAACTTACATAAAAAGGCAACGAGAAAAGTTGTGCATGGTGCAAGCTTGCTAAAAAATGAACCTACCAATGAGAGACATCTTTAAGTGACTGGAATGAGCAATGTTTTTGCAAGGTTCAAGCTCATTAAAAAATAAACCCACTACTGAGCATCTGTTAATGCAAGGTTCAAGCTCATTAAAAAATAACAAACCCACCTTCAGTAAATGACCTTTGTGATTGCCATGCTATCAGCCTTTTGAGCCTTGGTTGTGTTCTACCATCACCTCCATTCTTTTGGCCAATCATACGCTTCCACTTTATTGTTTACCCTTTCGAGGAACAGCTGTGACGAGTGAATCTGTTAGATACCCTCTTCACACTACCATGTTTTGAGAAGTTCCAAACTTACCTGGAACTAGTTGCTACCCAAAAACATCACTCATTCCTCAAAAATGAGTCTCTTTTAAGCTCTTTTTAGACTCGTTAAATATGAAAAGATTGCCAAGCTGCTGGCCTTTCCAGCTCGTTAAAGTAAGGGGAAGTGAAATCCCTCCTGTATTTTAATCTTTTTGGACCTGAGGGATCATCCTGCAAAAAGGTTGAGTGGTTGTCTTTTTTGGCTCGCTAAAATGATCGAAAAGTCATCCCTTTCGTATTATTTTATACTTTTTTGGACTTAAGGGATTATGCTATGAAAAAGGACTGCTGGAGTTTCCTTTTCATCCCTTTTCAAACTCTCTAAACATGAAAAGGACCGAGTTATATTTTTCGTTAAACTCGTTAAAACAATAGCGACAAACTTGTCAACCCAAACAAGAGTGAGTTTCACTATTGCTAGGCTCGCTAAAACATAGTGACAGGTTTGCCCGAAGGGAAAATTATAGAACAAGCATATGTTATCCTCCTCAAGATTAAGAAAAATAAAGAGGTACTGGTTAGAAATGAATGGGGAAAAAGGGAAGAAACCTTGAAGAACTTCATTGGTAGCAGGTCGCTCTTGAACATGACACTTTCACTCCATCACCATGATTAAGTCGGGTTGGGTTATTCCGTTCACCGGTCATATCACCATTGGTCCTCCACACCCTCCATCTTTTGGGTTTAACACTACCAATCCATCTTAGTGTCGCCAATATGTTCAAGAGAAGTCATTCAAAGAATTTACTTCCCAGCTAATGCCTCATCCACTGCAATACCTTCACTCTCCATTTTTCATGACCACAATTCCTGGACCTTGTATCATCAGATCATTTTCACCTCCAGAAAAATCATTTGCTTCGTTTCATGTTGTAGGTGTGGGATACATTAAGACCCTCCACGACGGGTCACCTCTTATTGACAACAGCTCATTATCCAAGAAGTTGACTTAGAAACAATCCTTTCAGTACTTTGAAGCTTGCATGCCTCAATGGCAAGTTTCTCAATTCTGGCGACGGGTTTACATCAATAGCCTTTGACCAAAAGATTTTACATGGTGTTTGACATCGGATCATATATTCAAACCACGTGAATTGTACTACAGTACCTTGAGGGTCATTATCATTATCGGTGATTCCTCTCGTGCCTGTTAATAGCTTACATCATTGGCTGGTAATTAGGCGATGTCTTTGCATGTTCGACCAAAACATTTTTTCACATGGATCGACTTGTACATTAGGCGAAGATTGATCGAGTTTAAAGACCCCAGATCTAGTTTCATCCATCCGGGCTGTGATATATTCAAGAAAATAAAGACATCAAATGTACATAGAAGTTGCACAAATGATCATCCACGCTAAGGGATGATGACTCTACATATAAAGAATCACCAATATACAACAACAGACGATTATCTATCCTATGTACATGAAAATGAATTTATAGAGCCGAGCATGGGAATTCCCGCCTCAACTAGATCATGAAAATAATATGATGATGATGTATTGTATTGTATCTTATACACGTCACCTTCCAGTTTGAATTCCTCGAATCCTCATGATAGCATCTCACCAGACATCAAAATATTTACGACCTCATGCTTTAGGGGGCAACTGTTATAGACATATTTGGGCACTTCAACCCCAATCACATATGTCGATAAACCAAGGGCTCTTTAACCCTTAAAAGTGTTGTTTCATACCCTAAAGGATCATGGTCAACTGATTACATCATTTCCCAGAAGTTCCACCTAAAAAGCCACTCAAAATTGGCCAAAACTGGACCATACTAACTGCTCCACGGTCAAAGTGTGATGCTTACTGGCTGCTACACTAGCCAGGTTTGATGCATACTGAAGAGGCCTTTTGTAGGGTGCAATGATCAAGAATGGACAAATGGTTGAGATAGTTTGCTAGGTGGATGCTCATGGAATCTTCTACAAACTTCTCCTATGACACTTGCCTCTCTGAACTCACCCAGGGATGATTAAGAGATCAATGAAATCTCTAAGTGGAACCAAGAACTATCAGTGGAATGACACTAATAAAAAACCCAGAGCTGACTCACACCCTTGCAAGACATCTATAAATGGATCCTTCATTTGAGAGATCTAGAGGTTGGAATTTTGTAATTTGTAAGGAAGTGCTATTGGTTTCTCTTTGAGAAGGAACATTGTACTGCTGGGTGATCTTGCTTTTCATGAGGTGAAGAGGGTTTTGATGCTGGGAGGATGATGCTAGATCAGACAGCTGGGTTGTAATCCTCTCTTCTATTTCTACTATTAATAAATTTCTTTGAGTTTTCCTCCATACAATCGTGTATTTGTGAATCTTGTTATTTGTGAATGCAATTGTATGTTCAATGTATTTCTGATTCTGCATTGGTTATGATATTATAGATCGAGATGCTTTGATGGTGTTTTTTTACTTTGTCTCTACAGGTATTCTCTAAAGCGAGACAAGTAGGAGAGGAGTGGTAAGCTCTATCAAGGAAGAGAGAAATCAAGCAAGAAATCAAGCGAAAGATTTAGGTTGGTCCTCTTTTCTTCTCTCTTATCTATCATACATAAAGGAAATTGCAAATTGCTTTGATTGTTTGTTTCTAAGATAGCTACCCTTCTTAGTGGGACTAGCAGATCGAAAAGACACTAGTTTTCTCGGAAACACCAACTCTAGCTGAAGATCAAGATGTCATCCAAGTATACCACTACAAATGAGTTGGTGAATGCCCACAAGATGTCATCCATTAGCCTCATGAAGGTTACAAGAGAATTCGTCAATCAGAAAGGCATAACCAACCATTCAAAAAGGCCCTCCTTCGCTTTGAAGGCAGTCTTCCACACATATGAGGGTTCGATTGGTACCTGGTGATATCCTGACTTCAAATCGATCTTGCTAAAATATTTTGCCCCCTTCAGTTGGTCCAAGAGGTCATCAATCTGTGGGATTGGATACCTATTATGGACAATGATCTTGTGCAACTCCCAATAGTCAATACAGAGTCTCCAAGTCCCGTCCTTCTTCTGTACCAACACGATCGAGCTCCCACAGGGTGATGAACTCGAATGGATGTGACCTTTCTGTTGTAGCTCCTAAATCTAACTCTTGATTTCATCATTCCCTAGAACGGAGTGCAAATAGATTGGTCCATTGGGCAGCGGCGTACTTGGGGTTAGATCGATGGAGTGCTTGACTTGACAGTGAAAAAAAACCCTTGCAGGGGAGGTGAAGATGTCCTCGTACTCCTCCATGACCTTGTCCATCTATAGTTGTCGTGCAGAGGGGCCTTATCTAGAGGTCATGACCACTGTCTTCTTCTTTCCTTGAGGGTGTATCATCAGGAAGACAAATTTCATGGTTTTGGAAATGAGCTTACTGCATTGTTTTGCAATAATCAAAGAGATGGTGGTAGGTAATGCTACCTCCAGTATCTTGTACAACTTATCTCCCAAAGTAATAATAAAAACACGGGGCCTTGATTCATACACAACATGTCGCTTCCACAAGTATGGTTGTCCTAATAATACATCACAAACTTCAAGGGAATCAATGTCACACAATACCTCATCTATGAAGGGCTTGATATTGTATGGAAGGCGACACTGCTAGCTCACGCAAAGATCCCATCCTTGGTGAAGCCACCCCATGGTGTACGGTTGTGGATGTGTTGTGGTCGGTAAGCCTAGCCGCTTCACGACCTCTGTCAAAATGAGGTTATTTTGGCTCTTTCTTTCAACAATGAACTGTAGTAGGGATCCCTTTACCCAAATATGGGAGTGGAAGAGACACTCCTCCTCCTCTTGATCTTTGAGTTCCTCCTGCTAGATCTTCGTGGTGGCAATGGTGGCGTTGAGTTCCGCATCGATAATCTACTTCCCTTTGTCATGCCCCTTGTCGGGTTCTGACTCAGAGTCGGAAGATATATCTGATTCTGAAACCTTTAGCTTAGCCACCAGTCACTGCTTGGCTCGACTCTCACTTGCGTTGTGAGTGGAGCTTTTATGGAACTCATACCACTTTCATGTGTCATTTTTTGGCTTCACAGCGTTGTTCTTTGCTTGTAGCTTTGGCGGGTTGTCTTGGGCTGCCCCGCCTTGGCTTTGTCCTTTATTCTACAGTTTGGGGGCACCTTTCCCTTGCTTCGGATTCGTGGATCCAAAGTCTCGCTTCTTCTGTTTAAACTTTTGCTCGACCTTGACAACATATCAGTATGCCGTGCCGAGCATGGGGATGTTCAAGAATTCTATTTCTTCCTTGATGTACTTGTGTAGGCAGTCACGGTACTTGAGTAACAAATGTTGCTCTAAATCCTTGATACCCAACATTTTGCAAAGTGTATGGAAAATATTGGTAAACTCCGACATGTCTTGGTCCCTTCCCCGCCGCAGGGTGGTCCACTTTATGTATTGATCCTCATAGCTTCTGACGGGGTGGTACTGCTCCTTGATGGCATCCCAGAATGAATCCCAAGTGGGTGCAACTGAAAATAGTGAGCATTTACCTTCATCCTTCTGCTCGAATTAGGTTTCCCACCATCCTTGATGTGGGGGGGCAGCTTTGAGAAGAGCGAAATAATCTTTTCTTGAATGGAAAAATCATGAATAGAAAAATAAGCCTCTCGCAGTTTTAACCATTTATCGATGACATCTATCACTCTATGTTTATTTGACCCTCGAATATGGGGATTTCAAAATTAACTTGTACCTTAAATGATGTGGTGTTTCCAGAGTAGCTATGGGAAGGCAATGTGTCGCCCCTGGGTAGCCCCTAAAGGATTTGGGGAAAGTTGTCCATCATCGTGTTCCTTTGTTGCTCGAGGGCTTCTTCGAGCAAGATTTTTGCCCCTTCATCTTTCTTTTCATCCACCATGGAAGGCTGCGAGGATTTGCGAGGCTGCTATTACAAAGGTTTGACCAGTTCAAGCCCTAACTCCTTATATCTCGACCTTGTTGGGGACATGCAAAGAAAAACAGAGAAAAGGAAGATCGCTCTGATACCACTAATCTAGATTTAAATAGGAACCCAACAAATTACAAAGATAACCATAAACACAAAGATGCAGTGGAAATAATACTTCATTTCATTAATGCAAAATATTGAAATATGCTTACAAACAGCAATGGAAATAAACCAGCTAAGGTAATGGTAGCTTATCTCTTAGAAGAGATGTGGTGACTACATGCCTCTGAACTGTGTTACAATAAGGCTCGCAGGCCTTTTTATTGTTGAGAAACAATGGAAAACCATAAACATCCAAAAACCTAACTCTAGAAGATTGTGGGCCCCGTTTAAGTAAATTGGTACATCAACTTCCTAGGGTTGTAACTTTGGCATACGATCTCCGTTTGACGCACATAGTATCTCATTAGAAAGATCTATTCGAGAAATACAACTTTTGGGAGAGAAACATTGGTCCATGTACCCATTTGTCTCCTATTTTCCCCAAAAAACATCATTTAGGGCCTCAAAACGGCTTCAGAAGTTCAGGACTCGAAAAACTGCTAAAAATAGTAAATTGTGCTATAATTAAGGAAATTGAAAAGATGAAAGAAACAATGGTGGGGTTCCAAGTGGACCTAGAAGGTGGACACCAATATCCACCTGGATCAAACCCCCACAACTGTCTCTTTCATTTTTTTAGTTTCCTTAATTGTAGCACAATTTACTATTTTTAGCAGTTTTTTGAGTCCTAAACTCCCGGAGCCGTTTTGAGGCCCTAAACGATGTTTTTTGGGAAAACGGGGAGCGACATGGTCCATGGACTAATATTTCTCTTCTCAAAGTTGTAGCCTTGAGATAGATCTCTCTAATGAGCTATGGTATGCATAAAACGGAAATCGTATGCCAAAGTTATGACCCCGGGAAGTTGATGTACAAATTTACCCAAACAGGGCCCACATTTTGGAATTTCATCTCCTAGGGTTAGGTTTTTGGATGTTTAGGGTTTTCCGTTGTTTCTCAACAATAAATACACCTTCGAGCCTCATTGTAACACAGTTCAGAGGCATGTAGCCACCACGTCTCTTCTCAGAGATAAGCTACCATCGCCTTAGCTAGTTTATTTCCATTTTTGTTTGTAAGCATATTTCGATATTTTACATTAATGAAATGAATTATTATTTCTTTTTTATCTTTGTGCTTATGGCTATCTCTGTAATTTTTTGTGTTCCTGTTTAAATCTGGATCAATGATATTAGAGTTGTCTTCTTTTTCTTTGTTTTTCTTTGCATGTCCCCAACGAGGTCGGGATATAAGGAGTTAGTGCTTGAACTCGTTGAACCTTTGCAAGACCAGCCTGGAAAATCTTGACGGCCTCCCATGGCAGATGAAAAGAAAGATGAGGGGGCAGGAGTTCTTATCAAAATCTTTCTTGAAGAAGCCCTCGAGCGAAAATGGAATGTGATGATGGAAAAATTTGTCCAGATCCTTTAGAGACTACCCAGAGGCGACGCATCGGCTTCTAACAACTACTCGGGAAACGCCACACCCTTTAAGGTACAAGTTATTTTTGAAATCACCATATTTGAGGGTCAAATAGATGCAAATACTGTAGATAAATGGTTAAATCTTCTAGAAGAGTATTTTTTTGTTCATGATTTTTCCAACTAGCAAAAGATCACTTTTTCTCTTCTTAAAGCCACCCCCCACGTCAAGGACTTGTGGGAAACCTACAACGAGCAGAAGGATGAAAGCATGAACTCATTGTTTTAAGCCACTCCCAGTTGGAATTCATTCTGGGACACCATCAAGGATCAATGTCACCATGTCAAAAGCTATGAGGAAAAATACATAAAGTGGAACACATTGCGGCAACGAAGGGAGCAAGATGTGCTAGAGTTCACAAATATTTTTCATACCGTTCACACAAAGTTGGGTATCAAGGATTTTGAGCTACATTTGGTACTCAATACCACTGTTGCCTACATAGGTATATACAGGATGAGTGGAGCTCCTGAACATCTCCTTGCTTGGCACGGTGTACTAATATGCTGTCAAGATCGAGAAAAGGTTTAAATAGAAGAAGCAAGACTTCCGAAGCAAGAGAAAGGCTTCCCCAAATCACATAACTTAGGATAAAGCCAAGATGGGGCAACCCAAGACAACTTGTCAAAGCCGCGAGAAAAGAACAACACCATGAAGTAAAAGAAGGACACAGGAAAGTGGTGTGAGTTCCATAAGAGCCCCACTCATAACACAAGTGATTGTCGGACCACGTAGTCACTGGTGGCCGAGTTGAAGGCTTCAAAATCAGATGCATGTTCCGACCTTGAGTCAGAACTTGAAAAGGGGAATGAAAAAGGGAAGAAAATCATTGATGTGAAGCCCAGCGCCACTGTTGCCACTACCATGGTCCAGAAGAATGAGCCTGAAGATCCAGAGGGGAAGCATCTTTTCCACTCATAGATGTGGATGAAGGGTTGCCACTGCAATTCATTGTTGATAGTGGAAGCCAAAAGAACCTCATTTCAGCAAAGGTCAATAAGCAGTTGGGACTACCAACCATACCACACCCACAATTGTATAACGACAGGTGGCTTCACCAAGGACGAGATCTTTGAGTCCACTAGCAGTGCCACCTTCCCTACAGTATCAAGCCCTTCACATATGAGGTATTGTGTGATATTGCATCACTTGATGTTTGTGATGTATTAGTAGTCCAACCATACTTATGGAAGTGACATGTTGTGTATGAGTCAAGGCCTTGCGTTGTTATTATTTCTTTTTGCAATACATTATACAGGATACTAGAGGTAACCCCATCCACCACCACTTCTTTGATCTCTTCTAAGAAAGGCAACAAGCTCATCTCCCAGACTAGGAAATTCATTTTCTGTCTGGTACGCTCCCAAAGTAAGGGGAAGATCATCAGCACATCCATGACCACTGCAAAGGGTTCCTCCATGCAGCGTATGCATACAGTCATGAAAGAAGACAAAAACATCTTCTCCTCACCCCTAGGGACACCGTTGCACTATCAGATCCAGCATTCATTCGATCTAACTCCTATAGCACCTCTACCCAATGAGTCGATATATCACTGCTCCATTCTAAAAAATTCCAAGTACAAGCGATGACATGATTAGCATCAGGTACCATGATTAGCATCAGGTAGCATAAAAATTTCAAGTGGGCGACAAGGTCTGGTTGCATCTATAAAAAGAATGCCTTACAAGATCCCATACCAAGGATGTGGGAAACAATGCTTTGGAGCACAACATTTCTCCATTCCTTCGCTTGCACTGAGTGTTCAATGTGGACCACCCTCGACCATGCTTCCCACCATTACTGGACACAGTAGAGGTTGTAGAACAACTCACGAGGGACCCAACTCAACAGAAGTTTCCTCATCTCAGGGAGGAACTCAGTGAAATGGGGACCATTTCTTCCTAAGGGGGGTAGGAATGTTCCAGGTGGATGTTGGTGACCAGCCACCTATCCACCCCCACAACTATCTCTTTCATTTTTTTAGTTTCCTTAATCATAGCACAAATTATTATTTTTAGCAGTTTTTCGGGTCCTAAACTTTCAGAGCCATTTTGAGGCCCTAAATGACATTTTTTGGGAAAGCTAGGAGCAACATGGTTCCATGGACCGATGTCATTCTTCCCAAAGTTGTATTCCTTAGATATATATTTTTAACAAGCTATGGTGCGCATCAAACAAAGATCGTATGCCAATGTTACGACCCCGAGAAGTTGATGTACCAATTTACCTAAACAAGGCCCGCACTTTGGTGTTTCATCTCCTAGGGTTAGGCTTTTGGATGTTTATGGTTTTCCATTGTTTCTCAATAATAAATATGACTTCAAGCCTCATTGTAACACAGTCAGAGGCACGTAGCCACCACATCTCTTCTCAGAGATAAGCTACCATCGCCTTAGCTGGTTTGTTTCCATTTTTGTTTGTAAGCATATTTCATTATTTTACATTAATGAAATGAAGTATTATTTCTATTTCATCTCTATGTTTATGGTTATCTCTGTAATTTTTTGCGTTCCTATTTAAATCTGGATCAGTTATAGACAGTTAAACTAGTTCTAAATGTTGGTGGAACTAGTAGAGGTCTAGTAGTGAGTTGGTGCACTGGTGCATCCTCAATGCTACTCCTTTTAACTAAAGATTCCTTCATGAGAAGCTCATGCATGTTAGTTGATCTGATAATCACCCTATGAGTGACCTCATTTAATGATTTATTAAATGAAGGTATTACAAACTCATATGTTAGTGTGTGTGTCTATGTTATTTAAGCAACGGATCGATCAGATTGAAAATACATAGACACTTGAAAGGGGAAAACAGCAGAGAAACACAATAAGCAAATACAAGAACACAAGAACTTAACAAGGAGTTCACCCTATCCTCCAGGGCTACATCTTTGTTCCATATCTCAGTGGTGGCCCTCTTTTATTGTGTCTTGAAGCAAAGAATTACAATGAAGGAGCTCAATATGAATCTCCTAATACAGATTGGCTTGGCGGGGTGGTTCATGGATTCCCCAAGCCACTGGAGTACACAGACTCTTTTCCTTACCAGCTCTTTGACCTCTCTGGTCTGACAATTCCTCTCAGGGATGGCTTGAATCTCTCAATCTCTTTGGTGCTCGACGCTAGCCTTGGTCAGCTCGGCCCTCTTCCTTCTTTCTACTTTTTGCTTCACTGGTTCTTCTCTTTTCTGGTTTCTTTCTTCCTTTCTGGGTGTGTGTTTTCTATTCTCTATTTATGGCTTTAAATCATTCGATCTCATGGAATTTCATTTCCTCTTACGCCTCTGTCAATTCACCTGATTGCAGCTGCACTTGGAGTTCCCTGTTCTCGGCGTCATCATCAGACTCACAGGGATGGCCACTTGTCCTCCTACAACTACGCCGGCTTGCCTCGTCGGTTTGTTTCTTCAGTTATGTTATGGAATGATTCATTTGCCACTGTGGCAGTCAATTCGGACCTCAAATTTTTCTAAATCATGGCTTATCCCCTCGTCAATTTCGTCTTCTCCATCGGGCACGATCTCAGCCATTAGATCTAGAGCCCCCAGATCCAACGCCATTCGCTCATCCTGCATGGTTGACTAGCTCGACCATTAGCGCACGATGAGTGGCAGTTTCCTCTCTCCTCCACTTGCCATGCATTAGGCGCTGAGTGTAATCGCTCCTTTTCCTTCAAAACTGCTTACCGCCCATGGACGCCCCCCATCAATACCGCTAGTTTTGGAGCAGGTCCCGCCGCTAGCTCTTAGCCTTTTATCCCACAGTTTTCCCGGCTCTCATGTGATCGAGCGCTTGGGGCTTCTCCAGTTTGAGGTTTTTCACCCAATATTAGTGCTAAGCACTAATCGTGCATCAAAAACTGCCTCTGTTTCCCGATCTGGGCCTCTCAGGGGCTAATTTTTCCTCCTGCGCAGTCTCCATGGGACTCGGTCAATGTGCTTTGGCCAAGGTCCTCGTCGTTCCACACTGGCTATCATTGCCACTAGTTTAGATGTGTTCTTGATCAATATTTTAAATCCTTTGAAGTCAGTCCCGACCTGGTACAACCATGGCTCTATTATTCATTCTTTATGGATCCAATTCGGATCATTAGTTCATAGAAATACCCAGTTGCGACTAGAGTGTAGGGTCAATGTACTATCAATTGTAGAATGATACTTGTTGTACAGATCACGCATGCAATAAGAAGAGGACCTAGTTTTGGATTACGCAATTATGGAAGGATGAATTCCCAATTAAATATGGGTTATTCCTCTCAAGAGTTGCGCAAGGAAATAGGGGCTTAATAGGTAGTAGTAATTGGTTGATTTTTGTTCAATGTGGGCTTGTGAGGCAGAGAGTTGATCATACTTGTGCAGGAATTTTTCTAGTGAGAACAATATTTATATTATCACTTTGATTTATGATTAATGCAATAGATAATCAGGGTTTTGAGTAGTGGCTTTCCCTAGAGAAACAATTGTGTTATGTGTCTTTGATTATCTTCCTCTTGTCAATTAATGTTTTCATCAATCATTGGTTTCCTCTATTTAAATAGTATAGTAGATTCTTGCCTTGAGTTTTAGTACATTACATGAGTTGTGAATCTACAGGAAAATCTATAGAGAGGGAGTGTTGAAAATTTAGCATGAAAATATCAGTTTGACTTTGCCTTGATCAAACTAGAGAAAATTTCTATTTCTATTTCAGTAGAAATCTTGGAGGTAGTTAACTGAGGTGGCATGGCACTTTTCACTCAGTTAATTCGATTTGGGGAAGCTTGAGTTAAGTTCAGTATGGTTGATTTCTAATTTGTAACAATATATTTATGTTAAATTGAAAAATGTTAGAAGAACTTGCAAAGGTCGTTGTGGAAGTGGAACTTCAACCACACTCAATGATCAACCAGATAACTAATCAATCATCCCAAAATAATTGTTGCATGTAGAGAATTCGATTTACCCAGTTGATATGGAGATTACGAGGTAGTGTACTATCAATTGTAGACAATTGTAATCTGTACAAGTGGTGTATGCAATCAAAGGAAGGACCTAGAGGAATTGTGCAATCCAATTGAGGGAATTTCCTAAATAATAGGGGCTAATTTCCTCAAGGAACAGAGCAACGAAATAGGAGCTTGGAGGGCTTGAAAATTGGCTAAGTGTTGTTCAGAGTCAATCAGCCAATCAAGCAGGGAGATAGACTATACACTTACAGGTTGTGCTCAGGCTTGAGAAAGCATATGTATTCATCTCTATTCTTTGATTAATGAAATACAGATAGGAAGGGGTTTTGAGCAGTTTCTTTCCCCTGGATAAATCTTTGTGCATGTGTGAAAATTCTTCTTTCATGTTTATGATTTTTGTTCTCGATCATGAATTGAATTCCACAAAATAGTAGAGTATATTTGAGTCTTGTTTTTTAGTAAATTTCATGAGTAGTTTCAAATCTACACAATAATTTCTACATTTCATTTTCTCATTTAGATGTTTTTAGGCCTTAGAGATGTATTCCTCTTTATTCCATTTTCTTAGACATAATTTAAAAAATAAATAAATAAAAATAAAAAAGAAGCAATACATGACTGAACCTATTTTATCTAGTGCTTGTTGCCACTATTTGACAAAATTAAGTTGAAATTAGGGGTGTCTAAGCCAACATACCTAAAACCTGAAGGGTTGGTTCCTTTGCTTCCATTCTAATCCATGTTCAAGTTTATGGGCCAGTAATCTGATCATGCACAGAAGAGTATAGTTCATTCTATATTCATCACTGTGGTCATAAAATTTTATAATATTATAAATATATCTAACCTAGGGGTTATTTTGTGATTCCCTCCTCTCTTATTATTCCAAGCGTGAACACCATTGACAGTTTCAATTTCTACTAGTTTTAATTACTAGTGGTTTATTTGAATTAATTCTACCTCCAACCTTATAATCCCCCTCTCTTATATTCTAAGGATTTTATTGTATTAAAGTCCCCTCCCATAATCCAATATCTAGATGTACTGAGCTGAGATATATTTTGGATTTCTTTAAAGATTTTTTCATTTTCCCCCTCTTAATTTGGTTCGTAAGAATTAGATATGAAACTTGGTTCATTTAATCCAAATGAATGAAATGTTCCTATGGTCCTTGTAGAGAAAAAAATTCATAGAATGACTTCTAATGGTGCCATAAGAGGACAATTTCCCATGCCACCCCTTGTGCATCGATAGTTATTGAGTTGCATCATTTCCAACATATGTTTGCAATTTTAGTTAACATATCACTACTAAATTTTGTTTCATGCAACATTATAAGATTTGGTTAAATAGATTGGATTTAATTTTTTAGAAGCCTTTGTTTGGAATTACTCTTGGGTGTGGTTTTTTACCTATTTTCTGCACATTTTCCCCCTAGTTTTGACCCTTCTGTCCTTCAGGCCTATGACTTTACATGATCAATTTCCTTGTTTTCTCACCTTTATAACCTATAATATTGTCATGTTATTTTATCGTATTTTACTGAATTATGATGCTTTATTCCTTTTTGTGGCTAACTAGGAGAGTATTGAAGAAGTATTTTGGAATCTCTTCTTCTTTCCAGGTGATTGCTTGCAAGAACAAAGCTATGACGTAGACAAGCAACGTAGATTAACTACAGAGAAGGGTAGAACAGTTCGTTGTTACACCTTGGATGTTGTTACAATCTACTGTTACACATTGGATGTTGTTACAGGATGTTGTTACACTACGCGTTGATACAAGAGTTTGTTGTTACACCAAGGGTGTTTTCGCCAGTGATACCATATCCTAAACCGCTATACACTCGATGTTGTTATGCTAAAGCTGGAAGATGTGGGTACTATTCCACATAACAGTTGTCGGCAATAGGAATTGTTTATTTTGGAAGCAACAAACCCAAGTGGTTTCAATCCTAACTACTATATATTTGTAATTATAAATAGGTTGTAACTACTTTTATTTTTTATCAGCATGAGAATCATGAGATTCTCATGACTGATCTGTTTCTAATTTTGGGTATGTATTAACTATAAAGAAACTCGATATTTCATATACAAGGACACAACATATAGAAAAGTATTGTTACTCTCCTTCTGTAACTCCGAATTTATTTTTAATATTAATCAACACAGTGATGTTGTTACTGCTCTTCAATTGAGTCGTTAATTACTTTTGTGTTATTCCTGTGCCCTTCTAAGGAGGAAGGGCCCTCCTCTTTGGTAGGGACTACAGTGATAAAGGTAGTGTACATTCTACTTTATCTAATTGATTTATGGCTTCTCATTGTTGTTGTACAAATTGTGGGTTACATTCGTTGTTGTTCCAATTTACATTATGTTGTTACACTGAGTTAATCAACAGAATGGTAGTAACCAACTAGAGTAGATATTATTTCTTGTGTAGCGCGCCTTTAACTTAATAGTTGTGAAGTGTGGTTAATTCTGTAGAGTGTTTTTTATGTCTACATGAATGGTTTGATTAAGCAATTTGGTTCAACGACATATTTCACTTTTTTATGCATTTTCTCGTTCTTGTTTGTAGTGTATCGGCATAGACAGTGCAAACTCCATTGAAACATCAAGACCTACCCTAAGTTAACAATTAAATGTTTCAGTCTCGGTCAATTAGGATTGATTAAAACAACACTGCATTTTGGCGCCATTACCGGGGATGGCAATTGACGATATAGTTATCCAAGTTATTTGTTTGATGTAGAGTGTTCCTAGTCCATAATTGTTGGGCAATAAGATAAGATGTAAGAACCTGCACATCGCTCTAACATACCTAGGTGGGTTCACCATTGTGATTGCTAGGGTACTTAGGGAATTTTGGCATTTTTTTTAGCATGTCTCAGCTCTTTAGTTGCTGGGCGGTAAGACGAGAGGTAAGAACTTGCACATCTCCCTAATATACCTGGGTAGGCTCACCACTGTCAAAGACTGAGACACTTAGGGTGTGAATTAATACACATATGGTCCATGTGTGCAACTGTAGGAATTATAAAGATACCAAAACTACCCCCACTCTAATTAGTCACAGGACAAATGGGTCGTAAAAAGGAAAGGAAGAGTGTAGATTTGGGAAGGAAAAAATTTATCAAGGAACTAATCTATAAGGCAGAAAAAATAATAGTCCAGCTCTCAAAGGGATGCAAGGAAAATAGGGTTGCAAAAAGATGTTACTCCCATAGAAAAAGCAGAAACCTCTAATTCCTCTATCTCGGGACCATATCATTCTAAAGCTAGCACCCATACCCCCAAGACCGAGAATTGGATTCAGGGGTAGGAGGGAGAAGCTAGTAGCCAGAACTTGAGGACCGAGGGGCAAGAGGAAACTAAGTTGGAACATCAAACACTTGAGATGAAAGAATACCTGTTGGTTTATCAAAACCCAGATACATGTAGTGTGGTGAAACAACAAGCCCCAAGGACACCTAAGCCACTAATCACACCTACGAGACCATCACAAGAACAATTTGAAGGACTTTTGCTATAGCAAGGGTTAGAAGGATTAGTCATGGGGGACAATAATGACAAAAATGCTAAAATAGATGCTACTATCACCACCTTTGAGTTCCCAATCGGGGATATCAGAGGTGAAGCTCTTATGAAAAATATTCCTCTATCATCCTTACCATCCTTCCACGGGATGGTTGTCGAAGATCCATACACCTTTCTATTTGAGTTCAATGTCTTATGAACAAGTTATGATTATACCTCAGATGCGCAAAAATTAAAATTATTTCCTACTACTTTAAAAGGGGCAGCCTTGAGATGGTTCATGGGATTGGGCTCTACTTCTATTCGAACATGGAATGACATGAAGGAGACATTCTTATCAAAGTACCAAGACTATTGCAGAACTAGGGAATTAAGGGAGAAGATATTTAAAATGACACAGAAGGAGGATGAAAGCCTGGAATATTATGTGGAGAGGTTCCACTATAATCTCCAGAGGTCTAAACATAGTGATTTATACCAGGAAATATTGAAGACTATATTTATCAGAGGAATGAGGGATAACTACCTTGATACCCTGAAACTATTAGAGAAGGGGGATATATCATAAGAACCATTCGCTAAAATTGTAAAGCTCTATCTAAGATGCTCTAGAGGATCGTCCAAGGGAAGGAGCACAGTTTGAGATGCCTCTGCCTGGATACGAAAATATGTAGGAGGGAGAGTAACTAGAGCAGAGATCGGGAATTTATTTGAAAATTTCAAGACTAATATCCTCAGTACTCTCTCTGCTCAGATAATGATAGCGCAGATCCAGAAGACACAAGAAGAAGCTAACACACCTCTAGCTGTGTTCTTTCTGAATTGCTGAAAGAAACATCCTTTGAGGGAATGCAAATTGAACAACATCAACTTTTGCAATATTTGTGAGCTAGAAAATTCGATAGGACAATGTCCAAAGCTTCCTAGGCTGAAGGTAGTACTCAGAGAATCAAGTGAGGAAGTACAGTCCTCTTATTTCATCGCACCAAGTAGACCATGGCAACCACGACCTCCAGGTATGTGTCAATATTTTTCCCCTTTCAATTCATGGGACAATGCATATAATACTCAGCAATATCCATGGAAATATCATACTCCTCCTCCAGCAAAGTTTCCTTCACCTTGGAACTAGTGGTCTCCATATCCCTCTGTCCAATATCCTAAATCTCAACCATATCCTTGGAACCAGAACTGGAGAGGAAATGCCCATAATTCAGCTTTACTTGGATTACCCATGAAACAACAGCTACAGTTACCTCCTTTCCAAACTCCTACTCCTCCACCACCTGTGTGACCCCAACTACCTGTGTAACCTAACCCAAACCCAAACAATAAAGTAGCTCAGGGTATAGAGGCTCTAACTACCTTCCATACCTACTTTATTACCCCTATGGGGTTTAATAAAATACAATTGCGATTAGGAAAGGTAATTAAACCAAGTCGCTCCCCTATCATTACAAAGGAGGAATGTGAACCATCCAAAAGAGATGTCGAACGCTGTGAGGTGGCTACTGTGCCCACAACAACTGATATAGAGGAATTTATTACATCTGTAACAACCAACCCACAAAGGATTGTTACTACTGTAACAACCAACTCAAGAAAGGCTGATACACTTGTAACGATTGAATTGAATGGTGTAACTCAGGACCCTCTGTACCTCATAGATTAGTTGAACCTAGGATGACTTCATAGCCCGAATCTGACTTTCTTAGGGAGTTGTAAATTTTTCATGTACGAATTCCTCTACTACAATCCCTTAAAGAAGTACCTATTTATGCTAAAATAGTGAGAGATTTGTGCATCAAGAAACCTCAGAGGAAGCCTAAAGACCCTGCCACCATACATGTGATGGGGAAATTATATGAATTAATGTATGCTCAGCCTCTCCTAACTAAGTATAATGATCTATGAAATCCTACTGTCACTATCTACATTAATGATCAACCCATAGCTAACACATTGATCGATCTTGGGGCTGCCATTAATGTAATGACAAAGGACCTCTTTACCAGTCTCGAGCTATAGAGACTTAGAAATACTCATGTTGTAATTGAATTGGCGGACAGGTCCTATGTCAAACCAAGGGGGTGTTGGAGGATATCGTGATTACAATAGCTTCCTAGAGGTATCCAGCTGACTTTCTTATCTTGCAGCCCAAATCCAATTTGGGGGGACATCCTTTAAGCCTAGGGAGACCTTGGCTGGCCACTACGGATGCATTTATAGGTTGTAGATCAGGATCTATGGTGATGTCACATGGCTAGGTAACAAAGAACCTTAGCCCTTACCCCCCAAAACTAAATATGGATGTATACAACCCTTGGTGGGATGAGTTTGAGTCTGAGTCAAATCTTTCCCTGCCACTCCTCAATCTGGAGAAAGCCCAGTATTTCAAGGATGAGATAGAAGATGATGTCATTAATGGTTTTATTAGTAACTCATTTTTTTTCACTTCTGTTAAAAATGAAATGAAGGAAGAAGAGGTTGAAGATAGAGATTTTGAACAGATAAGAAACAAATCCGAATATTGACAGTAGTCTGATTGAGATAGAACCTGGAAATTCCTTGAATATTAACCCCAACTTCACTGCTAAGAAAAACCAATTGTTGTAACAGCTATTACAAAAACAAAAAAAGGCATTTGCATGGGACTATATAGATAATAAAGGAATCCACCCTAACCTATGCACTCACTAGATTTATTTGAAGGATGTTTGCAAACTAGTCAGACCACCACAGCATTGCATGAACCCTACACTGAAGGAGGTGGCAAAGGAAGAAATACAGAAACTCCTGAGTGCTAATTTTATTTATCCGATATCTGATAGTCAATGGGTGTCGCTGTTTTCATAATTCCATAAAATAATGGCAAGTGGAGAGTCTGTGTATATTACAGAGAGCTTAATAAAGCCACTCAAAAGGACCATTTTCCTACCATTTATAGATCAAGTCCTTGATACCCTTTCTCGAAAGAAATTATTTTCATTCTTGGATGGATTTAGTGCCTACAATAAGATACAGGTTGTCCCGGAGGATCGGGATAAAACAACCTTCACTTGCCCTTGGGGAACCTTCATATACAGAGTGCTCCCTTTTGGACTCTGTAATGCACCAACAACCTTTCAAAGGGAAATACTAGGAATTTTTTATGCCTTGTTGAATGACTGCCTCGAAATATTCATGGATGATTTTACACCTTATGGAGATTCTTTTGAAACAACATTAGTTAATCTAGAAAAAGTGTTGGAACGTTGTGTATAGACTAATGTTGCTTTGAGCACTGAAAAATGCCACATGATGATGACTAAAGGGATCGTTCTTGGACACTAAATTTCTATTGAATGATCAAGGTAGACCCTACAAAGATAGAGGTAATTTTGAAAATCCCAACCCCCCAAAACACAAAAAGAGGTATGTAGTTTCTTGGGGCATGCAGGGTATTATAGGAGATTTATAGAAAAAATTTCAAAATTTGCTTCGCCATTATTTTCCTTAATCATGAAGGATGTCGACTTTTTGTGGACATGGAAGTGTGAGCAGGCCTTTTTAAAATTAAAATGTTGTGTATCAACTTCTTCGGCCTTGTGAGGACCTAATTGGGAACTACTGTTTCACATAGCTATAGATGCATCTAATATTGTTGTAGGTGTTGTTTTGGGCCAACTGGAGGATAAGAAGCCTTATGCTATTTACTACATAAGAAAAAATCTAACCACGACTGAGCTCAACTACTTAGTGATCGAGAAGGAGTTGTTCGAATTCGTGCATGCCATCAATAAATTCTGACCTTATATCATCAGGTATCAATTATCTCTACACACTAACCATTCTGTCATTCATTTTTTAATGAATAAGCCAATTATCAATGGTAGGATTACACGTTGGCTATTGTTGTTACAAGAATTTGATATCACAATTGTTGATAAACCTGGAAAAGATAATGTAGTAGTTGATGTTCTTTCTAGGTTAACTATTGATGACAATTGCATTCCTACTAAGGATTCTTTCCTACATGAATATCTTTTTGCTATTTCTACTTACTCACCTTGGTATGCAAATATAGGTAATTATCTTGCTACAGGGATGTTTCCATAGTATTTGTCTCCAAGGAGAAAAGAAATATCATACAGAAAAGTGCTACATATACCCACATAGATGGGAACCTCTATCACATTGGACTAGATTTCTAGATCAGACGTTGTGTAGAGAAGATGAGGTCTTTAACATCCTTAAAGCCTGTCATGAAGAACCTTGTAGAGGGCACTTCACAGAAAAATGGACATGATACAAAGTCCTTTCAACAAGGTATTATTGGTCAACAATATTTCAGGATGGCAAGAAGTTTGTGAAGGGATGTGATAATTTTCAAAGGATGGGCCAACCACTGCAATCAGATGAGATGTCACTACAAACCCAAATCATCTTAGAAACTTTTGAGAAATGGGCTCTGGATTTTTTTGGACCAGTTAATCCCTCTTCTAGACAAAAATCTTACATCTTGGTCTACACTGACTATTTCATATAATGGGTTGAGGTAAAGGCACTAACGAGAGCCACAGAGTAGGTTGTCTCAGACTTTTTGTTTGAAGACATATTTGTCTGGTTTGGCATACCTAGGGAGATAGTCGCAGACAGAGGGCCCTAGTTCACATCTCATAGGATCCAGGAGTTGGTTGAAAAATATAAAATCCATCATAGAATCACAACACATTATCATCCACAAGAAAATATCCAAGTGGAAAGCGCTAACAAGGTCATTGAGGGGATCCTAAATAAGATTGTGGCCAGTCACTGAAGTAATTAGGTTGATAAACTTCCAGAAGTGTTGTGGGCATACAAGACTACATGGAGGAATGCCACTAGAATTTCACCATATGAACTTGTGTATGATAAAAACCCTTTATTCCCTGTTGAGTTTGAAATCAAGACACTAAGAACAATGTTGCAGGTCAATTTGGATTTGGCTATAGCACAAAAGAAAAGATTGAACTAACTCAATGAATTAGAGGAGAAACAGTTAGTTGCTATCCAACAAACAGAGATTATCCAACAGCAGAGGGATAAGTGGCACGATAGATTCATTAAGAAGAAGAAGTTCTAGAAAGGAGATTGGGATCTCTTATACGACTCAAGATTTAAAGACTTCAAGGGTAAGCTTTGCACCAAATGGCTAGGTTCCTATGAGGTAGATGCAGTCTTTGACAATGGGACTATAAATTTTGTGACCATTGATGGTGCAAGGACACCATTGCTTGCAAATGGGCATTGCCTTCAATTATATCACAAACCCGCTTCAAGGGATTCATTCGTCAACGTTGTCACAAAGTCATATCTTCAGATTACATGAGTAGGGGAAAGCCCCCCTGTGCTGCAAAAATTCTAATTTTTCCAATAAGTATAACAACTAAAAATAAACTACGGTTGGTGGCTGTTACACCTTCAAACTCTTTAAAAATAATAATAATAATAATAATAACAATCTGGTTGTGAAAACCTTTCCTGGGCACAGACAGACACTTTTTGTAGTAGTTGAAAACCACCTGGTGGCGGTTGTTACACACTCTGTAACAACAATTGTTATTTCAAAGCATACCTTACAATAAGTGTTGTTACATTATCTTTTCTTCTTTATTTTTTGTAGAAATCAAAATAATATATATTAGTCATCTTGGTTAGTACACCTGTAACAGCCGACGAATTTTAAGAAATGAATGATATATTTTGTTGTAATAAATAGCAAGAATCACCATGATCCTCATCATCATAATTGAGTTTGCACGTATCACTGCCGAAGCTTGGTTCACGCATCACGCCACCCATGGATTCTCCCCATGTCACCCAGGTACGTCATAAAAAGGTAATATTGTATTTGCTTTATTTGGTAATTATGGAAAATTAACGCAACTTTTGATGGTTGAGGATGGCTATCAGGTTTAAGTCATGGAGGGGAGTGAATCATATTGCGACATGACCATCGCATGGTTTTTGATTATTAAAAAAGTCTTGCAATTAAGGCATGATGACCTGGTAGTTATTGTTACTTAATGCCCGATCATACCAAAAAGGGGAAGTGTACCTTCGACAAGATCTCCCATGACTGAACATTAATAAGAAAAAATTTCTGTGCAGTATGAACCATGAGTTCCAAATCCTAATTGAAAATCCTCACCCATGCCACCCTACCACCCTACCATTTACCCCTACTAGAGCGCTGCATCCCCATTCATACTACTCAAAGAAGTAGGAAAATAATAGTGTAGGCTGAAACAATTAGGTTGTGTGTTGACTACCCTAGAGAGTCTAAAGGAAAGGAGAAGGAGGAGAAACAACACTAAATTTGCATAAAAAATGGGTGGAGCAGCAATTCGGCATGAGCTAGGGTCCACAGAAGCGCCTTGGAGAATTTCCCCGAAGCATGCTAGATTTTCAGGGATGCAGGTTGGTTTGAGTTCTTCCAAAGGTTGGAGGGATCAGATGACGGTGTTTCGATGGAGTTTTCAAAGAATTTGGAGAGAAACCAGACGAAGGTCAGAAGATTGAACCTGGAGGTCACGAAAGAGGTGATTTCTAGAGTGACAGGATTACTAGTGGAAGAAAAGAGGTGGTGCAATAGGAAGGTTAATGACCCGTCCCTAAAGGGGGATTTCCTCCAAGAAGAAGAGTTGCTAGTAAAGAAAGGAATGGGAATTGACAGATTGTCACTCCCCCAGCCAAGGGCTGATGTTTCCCTCTACTTCATCAACTACATTACTTGCAAGGGAAGGGAAACAATTGTGTTCAATTACCACTTTCCATTGTTGAGCCACCTCTGGCATCAGTAGTTGATCAATCTTCCCTACTTCTTGCTTGGAAACATTAGGCATATGGCCGTGGCCATGAAAATCGTTATGCATCTAAAAACGTGTGTCACCAACCATGGCCTTATCAAGCTCATTGTGTTGGATGCCTTGAGTCACTAGGGTAGGAATTGGGAAGAATTCATGATGAAGAAGGTTAGGACCACCTGCAGGAGGAAAAATGGGACGACTAAGGAGGCTCCAATGGTGACAAAGGAGCAGCCCCAACCCTCAATAGTAAGGGTTGGTAAGAGGCCAGTTGACAAACCAATTGGTTACACGCGACTGATGTAGAGGATAAGGGTTAGCGAGCACCTAGAGCCCCCATCCATGTAAAGGAAGAACAAAGAAGCAGAAAAGCAGTAGGACAAGGAGTAGGCTCAACCAGAGGAACCTTCTTCACCTGCTAAGAGTGAAACATAGTCCTTGTTGTTAAGAATTGAAAATTTATAAAAAAATAAAATAGAGAGATAATGAAATAGCTAGCAAAGGGAAAGGCAGAGGTTAGAGCCCCAGGGCTAGATACTTTGGATGAGATCATGGACAGGGCCAGAAGGGGAGATGTTCCCAGCATTATGTGTATAGCCTGTGCTGAGAAGCTAGTGGCAGCAGGATTTAGAATCTGTGCAGCAGACACCACCTCGATGGAAACACAAACTAAAATCTGGGAAGCTGACATACAAGAACCCGTTGAGGACATTGTTGTTACACAAGAACCAACAACTGAGATGCACAATCCACAGAAAGTCATCGGGTAATGGATACACAGGAGCTCTTAGCTGGCACTGCTATAAAAACCGTTTATTCCCCATTGAGTTTGAAATCAAGACACTAAGAACAGTATTGCAGGTCAATTTGGATTTGGCTATAGCACAAAAGTAAAGATTGAACCAACTCAATGAATTAGAGGAGAAACAATTAGCTGCTATCCAACAAATAGAGATTATCCAACAACAGAGGGATAAGTGGCACGATAGATTCATTAAGAAGAAGTTATAGAAAGGAGATTGGGCTCTCTTATACGACTCAAGATTTAAAGACTTCAAGGGTAAGCTTTGCACCAGATGGCTAGGTCCCTATGAGGTAGATGCAGTCTTTGACAATGGGACTATAAATTTTGTGACCATTGATGGTGCAAGGACACCATTGCTTGCAAATGGGCATTGCCTTCAATTATATCACAAACCCGCTTCAAGGGATTCATTCGTCAACGTTGTCACAAAATCATATCTTCATATTACAGGAGTAGGGGAAAGCCCCCCTATGCTGCAAAAAATCTAATTTTTCCAATAAGTGTAACAACTAAAAATAAACTACGGTTGGCCGTTGTTACACCTTCAAATTCTTTAAAAATAATAATAATAATAATAACAATCTAGTTGTGAAAACCTTTCTTGGGCATAGACAGACACTTTTTGTAGTAGTTGAAAACCACCTGGTGGCGGTTGTTACACACTCTGTAACAATAGTTGTTATTTCAAAGCATACCTTACAATAAGTGTTGTTACATTATCTTTTCTTCTTTATTTTTTGTAGAAATCAAAATAATGTATATTAGTCATCTTGGCTAGTACCCCCGTAACAGCCAACGACTTTTAAGAAATGAATGATATATTTTATTGTAATAAATGGCAAGCATCACTGTGATCCTCATCATCATAATTAAGCTTGCGCGTATCACTTCTGGAGCTTGGTTCACTCATCACGCCACCCATGGATTCTCCCCACGTCACCTAGGTATGTCATAAAAAGGTAATATTGTATTATCTTTATTTGGTAATTATGAAAAATTAACACAACTTTTGACGGTCGAGGACGGCTATCAGATTTAAGTCGTGGGGGGGAGTGAATCATATTGCGACATGACCATCGCATGGTTTGTGATTATTAAAAAGGTCCTGCAATTAAGGCATGATGACCTGGTAGTTATTGTTACTTAATGCCCGATCATACCAAAAAGGGGAAGTGTACCTTCGACGAGATCTCCCATGACTCAACATTAATAAGAAAAAAAAATTGTGCAGTATGAACCATGAGTTCCAAATCCTTATTCAAAATCCTCACCCATGCCACCCTACCACCGTACCATTTACCCCTACTAGAGCACTGCATCCCTATTCATAGTGCACAAAGAAGTGGGAAAATAATAGTGTAGGCTGAAATAGTTAGGTTGTGTGTTGACTACGGCAGAGCGTCTAAAGGAAAGGAGAAGGAGGAGAAACAACACTAAATTTGCATAAAAAATGGGTGGAGCAGCAATTTGGCATGAGCTAGGGTCCATAGAAGCCTTGGAGAATTACCCTGAAGCATGCTAGATTTTCAAGGATGCAGGTTGGTTTGAATTCTTCCAAAGGTTGGAGGGATCAGACAACGATGTTTCCATGGAATTTTCAAAGAATTTGGAGAGAAACCAGACGAAGGTCAGAGGGTTGAACCTGGGGGTCACAGAAGAGGCGATTTCTAGAGTGACGGGATTACTAGTGGAAGAAAAGAGGTGGTTCAATAGGAAGGTTAATGAACCCTCCCTAAAGGGGGATTTCCTCGGAGAAGAAGAGTTACTAGTAAAGAAAGGAATGGGGATTGACATATTGTCACTCCCCCAACCATGGGCTGATGTTTCCCTCTACTTCATCAACTACATTACTTGCAAGGGAAGGGAAAAAATTGTGTTCGATTACCACTTTCCATTGTTGAACCACCTCTAACATCAGTAGTTGATCAATCTTCCTACTTCTTGCTCATAAACATTATGCATATGGTCGTGGCCATGAAAATAGTTGTGCATCTAAAAACGTGTGTCACCAACCATCGCCTTATCAAGCTCATTGTGTTGGATGCCTTGAGGCACTAGGGTAGGAATTGGGAAGAATTCATGATGAAGAAGGTCAGGACCACCTGTAAGAGGAAAAATGGGACGACTAAGGAGGCTCCAATGGTGACAAAGGAGCAGCCCCAACCCTCAACAGTAAGGGTTGGTAAGAGGCTAGTTGACAAACCAATTGGTTACACGCAACCAAAGTAGAGGATAAGGGTTAGCGAGCACCCAGAGCCCCCATCCATGTCAAGGAAGAACAAAGAAGCGGAAAAGCAGAAGGACAAGGAGCAGGCTCAACCAGAGGAACCTTCTTCACCTGCTAAGAGTGAAACACAGTCCTTGGTTTTAAGAATTGAAAATTTATAAAAAAGAAAATAGAGAGATAATGGAATAGCTAGCAGAGGGAAAGGCATAGGGAAGAGCCCCAGGGCTAGATACTTTGGATGAGGTCATGGACAGGGCCAGAAGGGGAGATGTTCCCAGCACTGTGTTGAGAAGCTAGTGGTAGCAGGATTTAAAATCTGTGCAGCAGACACCACCTTGATGGAAACACAAACTAAAATTTGGGAAGCTGACACACAAGAACCTATTGAGGACATTGTTGTTACACAAGAACCAACAACTGAGATGCACAATCCACAGAAAGTCATCGGGTAATGGACACACAGGAGCTCTTAGCTGACACTGCTATCTCATCAGAACCAATAGTGGAGGAGGAAGTCAGCCAAGGAAAGGAAGGAGAAGCTAACATCCATGATCTTGTGGTCAACACTATAGTTACACAAGAACTAGCAGTGGAGACAGAATCCTACCTGAGGAAAACTGATATACACAATTATGTGGATGACACTATTGTTACACAAGAACCAGTAGTGGAAATGGAAGCTGAACAGGAAGATAGAGAAATTGTGACAAAATCCATTGATGAAGCTATTGTTACACAAGAAGCAACAACCGAAGTGGAATAGTTTCACTATTAGGAGGCCGTTACACCCTTAATTGATAGTGCATGTGGGAGAACATCAGGTCCTGATGAAGGATGGTGTTCTGAAAAGATGTTGTTGTTACTAGAGCTACAAAAATGGAAGTAGTAGGCGCTCTCTCTACAAGAGGGGGTGATCTCACTCAAGGTATATAAAAGGATGATGGATTCCCTTAGAGAGAAATGGCTAAAGGAAGAATGGGAAAGAGAATGGGAAGCACAGAGGCATAATGAAGCTATGAAAAAGAAGGATGAACAATTGTATCAGCTAAATCGATAGGTCTTGGACCTAAAGGATGACAAGGACAAGCTCTGTGAACTTTCCCTAAACCTGCTAGCATGCAGACTGTTATCACTGTAAAAATTCCTTAAAAAAGTTTGGACAACTTACATGGTTTCTCAATTCTTGTATCATTCATGGTCAAGTCATGGTCAAGTCATGTTCAAGTCATTTTTTAGAGTCTAAGTCATAGGGTTAGAGTCTCATGTCCATCTTCAAATAAAGTTTGATAGCCTCATGCCATGTCCTAGAAGCCTCACCATGTGTTTAGAATTCATATCTCACATGATATTGGAGAAATTTTAAAACTAGCTACGAATCCACGTTTTCGTAGCGCAGACAGTGTAAAAATCCTATTTTGCGCTACGAAACCCCTGTAGCAGATTGTTTTAGCAGAAAAAGTTGTTTTAAGTAGTCAACTTCCAGGAGGTCTCAAGAGCAACTGAAAGAATATTTTAGAAAATTGAAAGAGGTTTTTATTCCTAACATACTGAACTAGAAAAACCTCTTTCAGTTTCTTCAAATTAATTATGAGCTGGGAGAAATGGGTGATTAAACTTGTGCTACGAAACTGCTGTAGGTGCAAGTTTTTCACAAGCATATTTCTCTGTTTGACACCTGTTTTTCAATGACACATTCTCGGTAGTAGGGAAGTTTTTTCAAAAAACAAAAAGAGGTTTTGGTTCAGCATGGATTGGTTCACAAAAGCCTCCTTGAGTTTTTCCAAATACGTTTTTTGTGAGAAGTTATGAGCTCTGTCCCAAGACCTATTTTTCAGCCAGAACAGAAGCTTATATCTCATGTCATCTTCACATTGCAGAGATAGCTAAAAGGTTAGGTTTGTTAATAATCTCAGATGGAGTATATGCTCATATTGTCTTTGGTGAGAAGCAATTCATTCCAATGGGATTCTTTGCATCAACTATACCAGTAATTACTCTTGGGAGCACTGTGGAAACAACAAATATGAAGGAGAAGTTAACAAGTCTCGCTACATGCCACATAATTCATTTTGTCATTGCAATGAAGACAGTGAGCTCAGATGTTTATGTGTTTGATTACAGCAAGCATCCATTGAAGGCTCCTCAAGAAAGGGTTTGCAATCCTGAATTGATATTGAAAGGTCATTCTAATGAAGGATATGGTTTGACATGGAGTCCTCTAAAAGAAGGTCACATACTAAGTGCTTCAAACGATGCACAATATGCTTGTGGGATATAAACGTTGCATTTGGAAAGAAAGTGCTTGAGGCCAATAAAATAGTTAAAGGTTCCTGAGGGAGCAGTTGAAGATGTTTCATGGCATTTCAAGGATGAATACCTTTTTGGCTCTATTGGAAATGATTGCCATTTGCTCATATGGGACATGTGTACACCTGCACCTAACAAGCCTCAACAATCAGTTGTAGTTCATCAAAGTGAGGTTAACTATTTGGCCTTTAATCCATTCAATGAGTGGCTGTTGAGAAAAGAATGCCCAAGAAATTCAGAATTTGGTATTGAAACTGTGATTTTTGGAACAACTCAGCAGTTTCGTAGCGTGCTACGAAACCCCTGAAGCAGCCTGTTTTAGCAGAAAAAACTGTTTTTACTAGTTAACTTACAGAAGCTTTCCTGAGTAGCTGAGAACTCAATTTTTCAAACGGAAAGAGTTTTTTCTTCATAACATGCTGCACTACAAAAACCTATTTCAGTTTCTTCAAATCCATTCTGAGGTGGGAGAAATGAAAGACTAACGTTGCGCTACAAAACTGTTGTAGGTGCAGTTTTTCAAAAATCAAAATTTCCTGTTTTACACGTCTTCTTCAAGGATCGCTTCTGGACAGATGGAGGATTATTTTAGAGAACCAAGAGAGGTTTTTGTTCTAGACATCCTGGACTACAAAAACCTCCCTCAGTTTAGAAAACTGTGTCATGGATGAGGAGATAAAGGCTCTGTCCCACGTGCCATTTTCAGGGATCCTAAACCTAAAAACAGGGAAACATGTTCCCTAATTTCTAGGGTTTGTCTTCAGCAGTCAGATGACCACGTGGGAAGCTTCATCAAATTCGACTTCTTGAGGTTGCAAGTTGTCAAATAATACTTTAAATGATTAGATAAGTTTGTTGTAATCATGGTAAGGAGTTACACTCCTAGTTGTATTAGGTCACTAGGACTCCTAGTTAGGTGTCATTTGCCTTTAATAGTTAGTTTTAAGTATCAATAGGTGTCATAGTAGAATGAATTCGAATTCCCCTCATGCTTCAGGAGGAATCTAAGTTAGAATAAGATCTCTATATATAGCTGAAGTAGCAATATACTCAGGGTTGGAAATTTTATGAAAAGGCTGGTATTTGGCTTATATAAAACTCTGTTTCAGTAATACATGTTTGGCTTTACTTCTCAGGATTCATGAGGGATTTTTATGTTCAGAATATGTGATGTTGTTCTTTTCCTAATTCTTGCAGTGGTATGGATGTGTAATCACTCAGAATTCACTTGAGGTGCTCTGACTTCTTATATGCATTCATAAACTATGTGGTCCTATATGAGTTTTTATGTTCTGAATATTTAAATGTTGAATGCCCTGACTTCTATGTAAGGTTGAATTCATTGTTATATTGAGATGTTGTTGACTCCATGAGCCCAATGGATAGTTTTTAAATGTGTTTCCACCATTCATATTCTCACAGTTGTTTTACAAGAGTTAGCCATCTTATCTATAATCAAAATCATTAACCCCTTTTGAGAGAGCCCTCTCAGGTTGAGGAGGCTAAGCCTCAGCCTAAAGTAGGTTTGAAATAGTTACTTAGAGTCAACCTGAATAGCAGCCTATCAGGATCTGATTTTGAGATAACACTTCTATACTAGGAAACAATCGTAGAACCAACACTAAAAATTCCACATTATGTACTCTTTTGGCCTAATGGCCTCCCCACCTAATCTGCATCTGTGAAGCCAAACAAATTCACTCCCTCTTTCCCTATATACCATAGTCCAAACTAGGTAGTGCCTCTGAGGTATTGTAAAACATGCTTAGTTGTCTTCCAAAATAATTTGGTTGGCCTAACCCTTGCTTGGCTTATCTAGTAGACAACATAGCACATATCTAGTCATGTGTTCATAAGATACATTAATGAACCCACTAGCTAATGATAATTGGTAGCATCCACTTCTTCACTTGAAGTGGCACCCTCATTCCTCTAGTTGGTCGCTAGAGGTGTCTCCATAGGTTTACAACTCTCCATGTAGAATCTCTTAGTATCTCATTTGCATATTTTCCTTAAGACACAAATAGTTCCCCATTGCCTTGCCATACTTCCAACCTAAGGAAGTAGTGCATGAGACCCATGTCCTTCATTTCAAATTCCCTTGCAAGGTCCTTTTTGCAAGATCTGATCAGTTGCTCATCACTAGTTAAAATTAAATCATGAACATATAAGCCAATAATAATCAATTTAGCTTCTACCAAGATATGATAGAGGTTTTCATCTACTTCACTTTTGGCAAAGCCCAAATTAGTGAGATAGTTATTGATCTTGGTGTACCAAGCACAGGGTGCTTGTTTGAGACCATACAATGCTTTCTTGATTCTCCACATATGAGACCCTTGATCAAATGTCTCAAAACCTTATGGTTTCTTGATGTACACCTCCTCCTCAATAAATCCATTGAGAAATGTTGTTTTTACATCCATCTGGTAAATCTTCCACCCCATTTGCACAACTAGTGCAAGAATTGATCTAATGGATGAGTAACTTGATACGGGAGAAAAGGTATCCTCATAGTCAATTCCCTCAACTTGGGAGTACCCCTTGGCCACAAAGTTGGCCATATGCTTCTCTATTATTCCATCTATTGCATGCTTCATCTTGAAGATCCATCTCGAACCCACAACTAATTTATCTGTTGATCTTGAGACCACTTACCAACAACTATTATTTACAATAGATTTGTATTCCTCCACCATTGCATCAACCCATACATGTTTCTCTATTGCTTCCTCGAAATAGGATGGATTAGTCTCCACAATCTCATTCATTAGATCCATGTAACCATTGTACCTATCAAGTGACCTTCACTACCTACGCAAATTTGAAGGAGCCCCCACATTCTCCTTCACATCTTGCACAAGTATTTAAACTTCCTTGGTTCTTTTTCTATCTTCTTTGGATGGTTCTACTTGAGTGGCTATCTCCACTCTCTAATCCTCAATTTTTGGTTTCTCTACAACTTCTTGAGGCTCCTCCTTTAGAGCTAAAAGATCCTCTTCCGGTGGAATCTAAAGCTCCCTCTCAAGAGAGCATTGCATCGCTTTCGCCTCAACAAACTTTACATCCCTTTGCATAGCTATCATTTTGAGGGATGGAAAGTACACATGATAGTTGTGTGGAGTTTCTGTGTAACCCATAAATACCCCCAATTATGTTTTCAGCTCAAGATTCTTCCTTGATTCTTTAGAGACATGGCAATAAAAAGAGGCTCCAAAAATACTGAAGTGTGACACATCTAGCTTTCTCCCCAAGAAGGCCTCCTCCCATGTAATCAGACCAAGAATCTGATGAGGACTCTAATTCTGCAAATAGATTGTTGTGTTGCATGCCTCAACCCACAAATGAAAAGGTAGGCCTTGGTCATGTAACATTGCCCTCGCTACTCCCAACATTCTATGGTTATTTCTCTCAGCCACCCCATTTTGCTATGAGTTGTGGGGTGTCGTCAAATCTCATCAAATGCCTTCTTTCTCACAAATTTTTTTGAATTCATTTGACACCTACTCACGTCCATTGTTGCTCCCGATAGACTTCACCTTCTTGCCAGTTTCTTTCTCAACTAGTGCCTTGAATTCTACAAACTTGTATAATGTCTCATCTTTCTTCCGCCTGAAGAATATTTGACACTTCCTTCAGAATTCATCAATAAAAATAACAAAATATTTCTCTAGAAGTGGAGCCTATCAAGGAAGGTCCACAGACATTAGAGTGGTTCATTTCCAAGACTGCATGTGCTTTGCTGTCTTGATCATGGAATGCAGTTTTTATGTACTTCCCCAAAGTACATCCTTTGCACACATCCTATTGCTCAAGTGCTCCTTTAGGGAGGCTAGTGGTTATTTGCTACATAATATTTGAGGCACCATGATGCAAATGGCCAAGTCTTTTGTACCAAAGTTCATCGACATCGCATCCCTACACTTTCTCCACTGTATTGCTTAATGTAGCACAGTCTTTCACATCTATCTTATATAGGTTTTTCACATGAACCCTGATTTTCTTCACCTATCCCATGGCTATGTGTCTCAAGAATGCTTTTCCTTTGCTGAAGATCACCTCATAACCATGGTCTTCCAAAAATCTAACAAAGATGATATTTTTCTTTAGGCTTGGAACAAACATGACTTCCTTGAGCCTAAGAGAAAAGCTCGACTCCCTATGAAGATGAATGTAACAATCTTAGTCACATTGTACCTTCTATTGCCTCCTAGCTTGATGTGCATTTGAAAATATTTCTCCTCCAAGTCACTGAAAAAGTCTCTACACCCTGTCATGTGGAACGATGCACCTGAGTCCAAGCACGACATGCCCCCCATCATTGTGTTGGTCATGCATGTGATAAGGGTAAATTCAAGCTAGAAATGTGAAGCCAAGGCTTCACCTGCTCATCCTCCTAAGATATTATTGCTTTCCTTTTTGTGTGGACACTTCACGGCACAATGCCTAAATTCATGACAATGGAAGCATTTAATTTTGGAAAATTCTCTCTTCTTACCCCCTTGGTTGGATTCTAGTTTGGTTTAAGATTTCTTCCCTTTTCCTTTCTTTCCCTTTCTAACCAATGCAAAGTATTCTTCATCCTCGCCCTTGGATGAAGTCCCATCTCTGGTACTCTGCCTTATTTCCTCCTGTACCAAATCAGAAAAGAAATGTTCCCAATTCAGTAGTTTCTCGCTCTTGTTCACTAAATCTTGATAACTATGTCAACTCCTTGGGAGGCCTAGAAGGGATAGACTTACCAAGTCATCCTCTGAAATAGTGACACCAACTCCTACAAGCTCATCATGAACTTGTGTCAACCTGTTCAGATACTGTGGGATTGTTTCATTCTTCTGCATCTTGATATTTTGAAGTTTATCCTTGAAAACCAGATTCTTTTGGTCATTACTATTCTAGAACAGATCTGTCAATTCCTACCACATTGCATAAGGATTTTCTTTCCTGTGGATATTGGTGACAATGTGATCTTGTAGTCCCTCCAATATTATTCTCCTCACCTTGGCTACATCTTTCTTCCATTGAGCAAGGTTTTGGGCATCAAATTCCGTTGGTTTTAAAACATCTCTCTTGATGTATTCTAGCAATCAATTGCCATTGAATATCACCTCCATGTGATCCTTTCATGCAATGAAATTAGAGCTACCTTCCAAGGCAAGCTCTAGCCTCAACCCATTGAAGGTCATTGTTGGGAATGATTTCCCCCAAGGATAGTTTTCCGGCTAAAAGCCCATGTTTTGGGACAATTTTGTAATAAAGTTGTAAACTCTCCGCATTTTGTGGTCGCGGAGCGCGAAGGTATCAAGAGTCATAAAGGGTTTTCCGCCCTTATTTTGTAAATTGTAAAGTTAGTTGTAAAGATCCACCCATTTTTCCACGGACCAAGGGATTGTATAAAAAGGAGCTAAGTAAGTAGCTCTAGGTAGAAGGAGTAGTAGCGAAGAATGAAGTAAGAAGTTAAGCATTGGAGTCTAATTGTTCTCGGGTCTTAGCGTAGGTAGAGACTCTTTAGCTGAGTGCGCAGAGGCCTAGGGTGGAAGTCCGCTGCTGAGTACGTGGACCCCTACAACTAAGTGCACAGGGTGGATAGAGTCTGTATTAAATTAAAGATATCAATAAAGAAAAGTATTTTGCAATTTCTCTGTATTTAGTTATTATTAATGCATCTGATTATATTGTGTTTTGGGTTTAATTTACAATTTTTATGTGATGCGTGAATGTATGTGACTGTATTGGTTAATTAAACACGAGTAAGGATATCAGTTTATGAGACACTAACTATGGTTTATTAGTAAGATAAGTAAAACACTTAAGATAACTTGGGAACCTATACAATACACTATCATAGTAGCATGAAAGTACCTGTATCACGGTTAAGGTTGCGCGAAGGTCAATTGTACACCTTTGCAGAGGTATTGAAGGGTAAAATAAAGGGTAGACTGATAGAGCCCTAAAGCTTAGTGACTTGCACAAAAGTAGGAACAGAAGTTATAAACTGACATCACGACCATCTCAGGGTGTTGAAACTTGGTTCCAGCATCCCCCATATTGCTTCGGGTGATACTTCTATCTGCGCTCTATGGGGTGATGCCAAAAGGGTTAGTAGTGTAGGGATTTGTTTGGCTAACTAACATTGAACTTGGGTCAGGCCCCACAGATCCAAAAAATGGTTCTGTTGCCAAGAATGGAATCTGCATAAGAGATGTGTTATGTTGTATCACTAGAATCCAACTAAGAAAGAGGTCGAAAGATAGTTGGATAGGAAGGTCCGCGAATTTGTAGCTCAGGAGAACAAAAATCCACAATTGACAAAGGAACAATGTCTAGATAGGTACCTATATACAAAGATCCACAAGATATTTTTATGTTCCTTTCCAGTTGAGTTATACGAGTGGATCGCGAAGCTAGTGAATAGCCAAGGAAGGTGGAGACTTGACGGTCCTATTGTCTAGACCCCACGGTTAGTACAAAGACTTGAAGCCTCTGAGGATAAGATCACCCATGCTATCGATCATTCGCTCGATCACATCTTAGGAGGATTTGTGACTAAATTTCCGGTCGATATCTTAGTTAGTTACATTTAGGCAGAGCGGCATCTTTTTTCAAAAGTCCGTGAGGTAAGTACTTAAAGTCTTTAAATACCTATATTAAGATATTATTGTGCAAAAAATAGGTTATGAAACTACCTTGATGTTAGGAGCTACAAGAAGTGGAAATAATTATAGAAATAAAGGAAGAAAGGGTCCTGAATATAGCCCACTTATTTCACCGTCGTTGGGTGATGAAGAGGGAGTAGTGCAAGCTTCTCCACGAAGTGTAGTTCAGCTAATAAGACAGAGATTCTTGCGACTGCCACCTCCAACTTCATAACTGTCACCTGTGACTTCGCCCATATCACCACCACCTCCACTGCAATTCAACATGGAAAATTCAATGAAGTTGCCTTTATTTAAGGGCTGGGGAAATGAGGACCCGAACCAGTTTGGGTTCGTCATGAAATTTGTATGGGAAGCTCAGGGTGTCATAGATGATCACATGAAGAAGGCAACATTGGTTAGTGCTTTCCAGGATTGTGCACTAGCTTGGTACATCAAGTACTCTAATGATAACCCAAATGTTAGGTTGGTAGAGATCCAGACAACGCTGAATAAAGAGTTCAGTAGGCCTAAATCCGAGGCACAGTCGATTGTGCGGTTCAAGGAAATCGTGATGAAACCTGGTGAGACACCTTGGGAATTGGATCAATGATTGAAGTGTAAAATCCACGAATCTAATATGAAATTAAGATATGGATAGGACCATGAGTGGTTCGTGGCTTTGCTCTTATCTCACCTAAGGGTTGCACTGTCACAACAAAAGATTACAACTTAGGCAGAGGCCTTGGAGATTTCCATAAGACTGCATGAAACACCGATGCAAGATCTAAATCTGGGGGTTTAGCAGATCCATGTGAAGTTGTAAAATCTTTGCCTTGAAATGAAAAGTTTGAATCAGGATAGAACAGTTTGACCAGAGGCACGCGAAGAATATGGTACTTGAAATGTAAAGGTTAGGGGCATGACAAAGACCACTGCCCGGTCTTTGCGAACTATATTATAGGAGGAGGACCAATGCCTTTGAGGCCGGAAGCCCAAGCAGGACCGAGCGTGGGGCCTACGTTCTGGTATATTATATGTTAGGTAGCAGTGAAACATACAACTAATAATTGTCATTTACTGCAGAAGTTTGTACAAACACCGGAACAACTATTCTACAACTTCTACAAGTTGGTAGGGCATGATGGGCACAATTGCCGAAGTTATGAATTGATGGAAAAAACATCTGCCTATAGAGTCCAGGCAGAAATGCGACCTCCTAACCAAAGAGTTGGGAAGGCGTGAACATGCTTTCAGGGGCACAGACAAGGCCGAGGCAGAGGAGGGCTTGGTAGAGGTTGAGGATAGCTGATCTGTTACAATTATGGAGGACCAAGACACTATGCCCATGAATGCACTAACCCAACACATCCGTCGTGCAAATATTGTACTCAGTTTGATCATGAGACAAAGGACTATCCTACACTGATAGCAAGGATACGTGACAAAGGGTTGCTACCACCTCAGCCGACTCAAAACCTGCAGATGATGAGGGTTGAGCCTCACTAAGAGGATCTGAATGTGAATATAGTGTTCCAAAGTGGAATTGCAATGGGTGATGATAAGGGGAAACAACCCGAAAATAGCACATGGGTTCATAAAGCTCCAACGAAGGAGGTTGAATTTGATTTGGAGCATGCACATGAAATGTTCATGGAAGCAAAGAAGTGCTTCGTTGAGGCCTCTACCTCAGGGAGCAGGGATAAGCTTGATCAATAAATGGACCCTTCTATGCTTACGACCTTTCTAGAGACCTGCATGAAGCAACTGCGCAATAGAAAGGCTGTGAAGGGGTTACAGGAGCTTATAAATAGATGTGCTGGAAACACTCAGGGTGAATCGCACGTTGTATGGAAGATTGGTAAGCATAAAGCAAGGATAGGACGAGAGATGAGACTGACCACACAAATAGGAGAATATGAAATGGATCAAGTTATTCTAGATCTGGGCTCAGATGTGAACGTTTTACCAAATCAAACTTGGGAGCGAATGGAAAGGCCCACGTTGCAGTGGTCTCCGATTCAATTAAGGATGGAAAATTAGCAAAAGATCATCCCCATGGGATGACTACAAGGAGTAACTGTAGATATTCAAGGCATGAGTGATGGGCCTCTAAATTAAACATAAATTAAGGCCCATGCCTCTAATTTAAAACATAAATTAAGGCCTATGACCATCCTTCAGCACATTAAACCTCTATTTTTGCATCAAATAATTTACTTTTAACTTTAATATATTCGTTAGGAAGGTTTATGAATAATTGAGTATTTGTGCTTAATATTATTTATTTTTTGTGGAATATTATGAGAATATTGGGCATATTATGAAGAGTTGGAGGAGGATATAATTTAGGGACTTGTTCCCTACTACTAGAGGATCAATAATAACTAATAAGTCAACAAGATATTATGGAATTATGGCACAAATTGTGGAACTCCAATGATTGAGAAAATCTAGGAATGTGTTCCACTAATTAAGGGATCAAATCCACTAATCAATGGAGAAGATCTACTAATCAAGGGATTTCGGTGAGGAGAGCTTCCTCCATTCATGGGGAATTATTATTAATCATTTTGTGTAAGTACCAAGTTGAATTTTCCTCTAGGGAATGATTGAAAAAAAATCTAGGAATGTGTTCCCTGCCATTTAATGAAAATTCCTAGTATTGGGGACTAGATCCACTAATCAAGGGATTTTGGTGGGGAAAGCTTCCTCCATTCATGGGGAATGATTCCTAATCATTTTTTATAAGTAACAAGTTGAATTTTCCTATAGAGATAGATTTTTCATTAGTGTTATTGTGGAGAGAGCTTGTATTTTTGCAGCTCCATTGTATTTTCTTGCAGGGATATAATTCTATTGATGAAAATAATGAAGATTGGTGTCTTGTTCATCTTCTAAATCTTGTTCTCCTCCATAGGTCTCTGAGTTTCCTTGGGCTTGGCCATCCCAAGAACCTTAGAGCCTTTTTGTATTATTCTCTTTCCTTCTTTTCATTGCTTGTTCACATGCATCTCCAGTTTTTATTTCTTTCTATTTTTGCATTTAGAATTAATGATTGTAGAATTGAGTTAAATGGTTGAGGTAAGTTATTTTGCATGATCAAAAGCATTATTTCATCCTTGGAAAATATTTTTAATTTCAAAGGAATCATTGAGTTTCTTGGATTAGTCTTCTTATTCTCAAATCTAGATTGTTTGACCTCCTTTTTAGCAAAGAACAATAAAATTATGCTATTTTTTAGAACATGCTAATGAGATTCAATTGAATTGATTCCACTTGAATTAGATCACAAAAACATTCTAGTTCCTAAAAAAAATTACCCCATTGCATTTTCACTTGATTTGGTTATGCAATTTTTAGATTTACAAGCTCACTAGTTCTCAAATTTCTAGATTTTCAACTAATAATGTTTTTTATTTTTTTTGCATGGGTTAACAGAGGTATTTTTGAGTGATTCCACTTGGAATAGGGACCTAGGACATCCTAGCTAATAAAAAAAATTGTCCCATCCAATTTGGATTTGATTTTCTTGGTCATTAAACCCTCACCAATTTCATCATTTCACAAGGAAACTTCTCCAATCTTTCTAAGCAAATCCATCCATCTCCCAACTTTGGTTCTGAGTTCTGAGTGATCCTAGGCATTTTATCACTCCATTCCACCCATATACCACCTTCCCTAAGCCTTCCATCGCCTCCAACACCTCACATTTTTCTCTTGGTTGTATCCTGTAGGTTCACTCTAATTCCTACAGGATCATCCTGTAGGTTTCTAGTACATCTTGTAGGTTTTCCTGAAATGGCCTGTTTTGAGGCCGAATTGATGGAAAACCTCTAGGAAGTCACCAAAAGTCTCCCAAGGGTCTCCCACATCATCCAACCATCTCTTAACCCTTCCATCCAACCTCCAACATCCCTAATTCACCTACCACATCACCAAAAGAAATTAGTTTGCATACTTGATTTTGTATGAAAAGACAAAAAGACAAAAAAAATATCTATTTCAGTCCCTTTACTTGCACATTAGTGATGTTTGGTGCTTCTTACTTCCTTGCTTAGATAGTAGCATTTGGTTCATGATAATTTAGCATTATTGCAAAGCATAGTTTCTTGGCATTTAATTAGGAAATGGTGTGATTTAGCATTGAATTTTTGTCTCTTTCCTTGTACTTCCTTTCTTGCAATAGGTTAAGGTTCCATTTTGAACATTTCATTTTCTGCAATTATTTTAGGATTTCACTTCAATACATGCACTCCATTATATCATGACAGAAAAGGAAGGACACATTGTATGTCTCACATATTGTGCCAACACCTCTTAAGTTCGTACGAACCCCGAGTTGATAATTAAAATCGGTAGCCTTGAGAGTTACAGCATTCTTGTTGCAATACCAAGGCTCATCACTTTTTGGCGCCGTTTCTGGGGAAGGTGTCAAAGTATGCATTGTTTTCTTCCCTAGTTGATATTTCTTTTTACTTTTTGCGAAAACAAAAAATATTTGCATTAGGGATATTTCCTTTCAAAAATAGAGAAGTGCATTGCATTAATGTTTTTATTCAATCATAAAAACAAAAAAAAAAATTCTCCAACACCAAACCACCCCCCCATTTGATCACGTGGTGTAGTAAGAGGCACATCAACATTCACTTTTGTAGGTAGAAGAAGAAAATGACAAAGAATGTAGAAGAAATGGATGAAGATGATGACAATGAGGAAGATCCTCTTGGGTTTCCCATTCAAGATACTGATGGTAGTGTGCACATGAAAAACATCCTTCCATCTTTTCTTCCAAAATTTCATGGCCTAAGGTCAGAGGATCAGGAAACCTTTCTCTTTGAATTTCAAATTGTCTATAGATCTTATCGCTACTTATTAAAAACTTAAAAAATGAGATTGTTTCTTGCAACTTTGAAGGATAGAGCTCTTAAATGGTTCATGAGTTTAGAGACTAATTTAATAAGATCATGGAATAATATGAAAAATATATTTATAGAAAAATATAAAGGTCATGATCTTAAAGAAGAAATATTTAGAATAAATCAAAGAGAAGATGAGAGCCTTGAGGATCTAATAGAGAAGTTCATGTACAATGTTAAGAGGGGAAAACTACATCATTTAGGATTCGACACACTGAAAACCCTCTTACTTAGAAGAATTAAGGATGAGTGGATTGATCTCCTTAATCTCTTGAGTAGAGGTGATGTATATTAATTATCATTTGAGGAAATTTGTGAAACATGCAAACACATATCAAGAGGAAAAGAAATAGTAGGTAAATCAACATCAAGATCGATAAGTCAAGCTAAACTTGGAAATTTGTTTGATGATTTTAAAATAGAAATTCTTAGAAATCTAACAAAACAAGTATAAATGTTACGAATGCAAGATGAAGGAAATGAAAATGCTGATGTTTGTGTTTCATAATCACAGGATGTTAAACATTGTCCATCATTACCAAGGTTGAAGGAATTTCACTAAGAGAATAATGGAGCAAGTCAATTGCCAATGCAACAATGTTATGTAGATCCAAGAGGACCATGGTAGCCTATTCAGCCTAGTATGATGCAAGAGCCTATTTCCCAATTTTAAGGTTATGCATATCCACCTCAAAGTAATTGGAACACACTTTTCCCTTGGCAACATTGGCCATATCAACCCCAAAACCAATCTTGGCAACAAGGTTGGAAAGGAACTTATGGGATCCATCCACAATATCCTCAATATTTTCCTCAATATCCTCCATACCCAACTCCATGTTATCCCTACCATTCACCTCCACCACAACCACAACCCCATCCACATTCATCTCAAGTATACACTCCCACTCAACTACCTGTACAACCATTTCCAAACCCACACATTGAAGTAGGTCAACCCACTTACATGCTAAGGTACAACACTTCCAAACAACTCCTATTGAGATCAATGGTATTCACCATAGCTCAAGAAGAGTATTGCAAAAAAGAGATTCTCTTGATATCATTAAAGGACTACATCCGAAAGAAGAAGATTCGAAAGAGAAGATCAAAGAACCATGGGGTGCAATTTATGAAGAACAAACATCAAAATTAGAGATTGAGAAAGCTCCCTCGTGGTTACCATCAAATCCTCCATGTATTCAAGAGAACAATCAGCAAAAAGAGGAAGATTTGAAGGTCATGGTAGAAGAAGACATGAAGAATGATCCAAATCAACAAAAGGACCAGGGACATCACAACTATATTGAAATATGGTTCCAGACAGTCACTAGGTCGCAACAATAGTCTCTTCTTCAATTGTGCTTGTATTCATCAAAGTCAAAGAATTTGATCACTCAAATTCAGGTACCTGTCAAAACATAAATTTCAAGCCTGCACATCATTTTGTCTGTCATGTTGATGTGCACATGGCTCCATTGGAAGTATTCTTATACTTGAAAGTGATTTTGTTTTTCAAGAAGGGTAGGGTAAAATATATACCACACACACAAATATATTATATATATATTTTATATTATATATATATATATAATATATATATATAATATTATAAGAAAAAAAATCTAAGGTGACAACCCTCTTGGAGGTGCCTCAAATTGCCTCACTAATTGAGAACCTCCATGAAGCGGTCAATGGGTTGGAAAAAAAATAAAAATAAAAATCTAGGTGAAAACCTCCTTTGAGGTGCCTAAGTAGACCTACTAGTTAAAAACCTCATTGAGGCGGCTAGTAGGCCTAAAAAAGAGAGAGAGAGAGAGAGAGAGAGAGAGAGAGAGAGAGAGAGAGAGAAAATAAAATAAAAGAATCATTGTTCCATGCATGCATGTACTCTCCAACATCCGGAAGCAACAAGAACAAGTTGGTACCAAAAGGAAAATTGGTCAAGCCTAGTCAAAATAAGTCAAATTTTGACTTTCTCCTACTTCACTCAAATACTCCAACAAGGCCCAAGCCATGCCAATCCATCACCCTCATCTATTTTCACCATCCACCCATCATTCTCAAGCTTCTACCACTCATTTTCCTTGTTGTCCTAAAAACTACAAGATGCTCTGTTTTATTACATGATACAAAAATACATAGAGCATAAATTTGTTTTTGCCATAACTTGAAAACCATGCATCCATTTGCCAAGATGTTTTAGAGGGAGATGCATATTGATAATGGTAACATGCTCAAGCAATTTCAGCAAATTCCAATGCACGGTTTCCAAGAAATTGGCCTCCATCACCTTTAGCCATTTTTTCATTTTCTCAATATCCGTGCATCCATTTAAAAAGTTGTTTCATGGGGAGATGCATATGGATGATGGTAACATGCTCAAGCAATTTCAACAAATTCTAGTGCATGATTTCCAAGAAATCAATCTCCATCACCTTCAACCATTTTTAGTTTTTCTCAATATCCATGCATCCATTAACCAAAATGTTTCTATGGGGAGGTGCATAATGATGATGGCAACATGCGCAAAAATTTTCAACTCAATCTAGTCTACTTTTTGGGAGATATGGACAAAACAAGTCGTTATCCTGTAAACCTACAAGATACAGAAAAGCACCTATAGGATTGGCAGTGAGTAGTTTTAAAGGGAATCGAGAGGTCAAAGAAGCTCCTCTAGAGCTTAGAAGCAATGCCAGGATCATCAACATCACCATACAACACCTATACATCAACATCAACTCAGTAGCATCATGCATGTCTCTCCAACAACCATCAAGTAGGTACAGGTATGCAATATTATTGACCTCTTCTCTTGAGCATATTATAGATATAAATTTGTTGTCAATGCATGAGAGATGAGTTTTTATAAGCTAAGGATTGGTCAGTAGTCTCAGTCGCCTTCAGCTAGTTAATTGCACCTCACTCCTTCACTCATGCAATGTTGAAAAGTCAAATTATGAAGGGTGATGATTTCAAGGAATAAGGACAATAGTTAAAAGAAGAAATTTTTGCAAAGGCCAAGGTCACCACAGTACTCCAATCCCTCCATCCACTTCATATTCACTATTTATTCATCATTCATCCATCCCATTTCATTCTTGAAAAAAAACAAAGAGAGCATCCTCTCCATTTTCACGAAATTTCCATTTGCACGTCAGCAAGAAGGATATTCAAAGAGCAAAGGAGGATCACGAAGAGACCCTTGTCACTCACATTTTTATTTTACCACTCATTACCATTCATTCCTCCACCATTTCTATCATTTTTTCCACTCCTTTACTTCAGTTTACAAAGGGACTGTGTTTCTATAGGATGATATTGTAGGAATTACAGTGACCTAGAAATCCTACAAGAGGCAGTCCTAAGGCAAATAAATGGTGGAACAAGGTAGCAGAATGGTGATAAGGGTGTGGAATACCTTGCCAAACTAAAAAAAATAATCAAGAACCATCTTGAATAAGGAGAAGAAGGCAAAATAATGGTCTCAAAAAACAAGGATTTTTCTTTGCACAAATATGTTTTTTGGCTTGTCCTTGCAGAATGTATAGCCAAGATTCTTAATGCACAAGAGAGAGGCCACTGGGGCCATGGATGAGCCACAATAAGGTCACTAAGTTTCTCAGAGGATGAGCAACACTTTCAACAAGGGGGTATGATGGGCCTCTAAATTAGACATAAATTAAGGCCCATGCCTCTAATTTAAAACATAAATTAAGGCCTATGACCATCCTTCAGCACATAAAACCTCTCTTTTTTACATTAGATAATTTATTGTTAACTTTAATATATTCATTAGGAAGGTTTATGAATAACTGAATATTTGTGCCTAATATTATTTATTTTTTGTGGAATATTATGAGAATATTATGTAGATTATGAGAGTTGGAGGAGGAGACAATTTAGGGACTTGTTCCCTACTATTGGAGGATCAATAATAAATAATAAGTCAATAAGATATTATGGAATTATGACACAAATTGTGGAACTCCAACGATTGAGAAAATCTAGGAATGTGTTCCACTAATCAAGGGAGTACATCCACTAATCAAGGGATTTCAGTGGGGAAAGCTTCGTCCATTAATGGGGAATGATTCTTAATCATTTTGTATAATTACCAAGTCGAATTTTCCTCCAGGGAATGATTGATAAAATCTAGGAATGTGTTCCCTGCCATTTAATGCAAATTCCTAGTATTGGGGACTAGATCCACTAATCAAGGAATTTTGGTGGGGAAAGCTTCCTCCATTCATGGGGAATGATTCCTAATCATTTTGTATAAGTACCAAGTCGAGTTAGTGTTATTGATTCCTAATCATTCCTAATCATTTGCCTCTAGAGGGAGATTTTTCATTAGTGTTATTGTGGAGAGAGCTTGTATTTTTGCAACTCCATTATATTTTCTTGCTGAGATGTAATTCTATTGATGGAAATAATGACGATTGGTGTCATGTTTAGATTCTAAATCTTTTTCTCCTCCTTAATTCTATGTTTCCTTGGGCTTGGCCATCCCAGGAATCTCAGAGCCCTTTTGTATCATTCTATTTCCTTCTTTTCATTGCTTATTCACATGCATCTCTAGTTTTTATTTCTTTCTATTTTTGCATTTTGAATTAATGATTTCTTGTTGTAGGATTGATTTAAATGGTTCAAGTAAGATATTTTGTAGGATCACAAGCATTATTTCATCCTTGGAAAATATTTTGAAGTTCATAGGAATCATTGAGTTTCTTGGATTAGTCTTATTATTCCTAAATCTAGATTGTTGGACCTCCTTTTTAGCAAAGAACAATAAATTTCTGCTATTTTTTAGAGCATGCTAATGAGCTTCAATTCAATTGATTCCACTTGTATTAGATCACAAAAACATTCTAGTTCATAGAAAAAATTACCCCATTTCATTTTCACATGATTTGGTTAAGGATTGTTTAGATTTATTAGCTCACTAGTTCTCGAATTTCTAGATTTTCGACTAGTAATGTTTTTTTATTTTTTTTGCATGGGTTAACAGAGGTCTTTTTGAGTGATTCTACTTGGAATAGGGACCTAAGATATCCTAGTTAATAATAAAAATTTTCCCATCCAATTTGGATTTTATTTTCTTGGTCATTAAACCCTCACAAATTTCATCATTTCACATGGAAACTTGTCCAAGCTTTTTGAGCAAATCCATCCATCTCCCAACTTTGGTTTTGAGTTCTGAGTGATCCTAGGAATTTTCTCACTCCATTCCACACATCTACCACCTTCCCTAAGCCTTCCATCACCTCCAATGCCTCACATTTTTCTCTTGGCTTTATCCTGTAGGTTCACTGTAATTCCTACAGGATCATCTTGTAGGTTTCTAGTACATCTTGTAGGTTTTCCTGAAATGGCCTGTTTTGAGGCCGAATTGATGAAAAACCTATAGGAAGTCACCAAAAACCTCCCAAGGGTCTCCCACACAATCCAACCATTTCCTAACCCTTCAATCCAACCTCCAACATGCCTAATTCACTTGCCGCATCACCAAAAAAAGTTAGTTTGCATACTTGATTTTGCATAAAAAGACAAAAAGACAAAAACATATTTATTTCAGTCCCTTTACTTGCACATTAGTGATGTTTGGTGCTTCTTACTTCCATGATTAGATAGTAGCTTTGGTTCATGATAATTTAGCATTATTGCAAAGCATATTTTCTTGGTAGTTAATTAGGAAATGGTGTGATTTAGCATTGAATTTTCGTCTCTTTCCTTGTACTTCCTTTCTTGCAATAGGTTAAGGTTCCATTTCGAACATTTCATTTTCTGCAACTAGTTTAGAATTTGACTTCACTACATGCACTCCATTACATCATGACAACAAAGGAATGACACATTGTATTCTGAATATATAGTGCCAGCACCTCTTAAGTTTGTACCAACCCCAAGTTGATAATTAAAGTAGGTAGCCTTGGGAGTTGCAACATTCTTGTTGCAATACTGAGGCTCTTCAGTGAACACATTGGCTGACTTTGAAGTGATAGAAATTGTGGATGACAACAACCCCTACCTTGTACTCCTTGGCATTGATTGGGCTACTGACATGAATAGGGTAATCAACCTAAAGAAGTGAAGGACAATATTTAAAAAGAAACCGCTTCGTGTAATAGTACCCCTAGATCCTGCTGAAGGATCTCACTATACTGAACCAGTACATGATTATGAAAGCAATGATGATTTGGACTGCATATATAAAATAACCGTGCGAGACAAATATTGGGTGAATCCAACAATGGATGGACAAATTACATGGGATAGGGAGAGTTCCTGCACCTCAGACTCTGATGAAGAATTAGAGCATTGGCAGAATCGGCTACATGAAGAATAACCACGCTGAGTTGTAGCATGATGACCCGGTCGGTGTGTTGTGTATCGTTAGAGGTAGAATTTGCCCACTTATGATGGCTTGAATGTTGTATATGTATTTTTGGATTCATTTGAGAAAGAAGTACCAGAGAAGCAGCACTTCTAGGCTTTGCACTGCGTGCTGTGCGCTATGCCCACAAGATGGTATGGTACACACAAGGGTAGTTTTGATGATTGGCATGAGTGTAGGAGGATGATGAGAACATGCTTTTGGAAGCTGAAGGTATGAATGAAAAACAAATATGACGTGAAGGATGATCCGCATGCACACTTGGCCAAATGGGCTAAGGCTTATGGAGCGAAGCCCCAACCTGAATGGGTGCACTTATTCTGTCATACCTTGGATGTCATCTTGATGAAATGGTACTTGGAGACAGAGCTCCGCCATGGCACAGGTGAATGGGATATTCTGCGCAAAGGATTCATAATGACATTCAACTTCGAAGATGGGTTTGACTGTATTGACAAAGTGCTACAAGAAGTTAAAGCAACAATCTTTAGGATTCCACTGGATCCTTTGGATCTGATTCAACCTGATTGGACTACTCAGCTGAGCCATGCGCTAGAATGCTATACTGTGACTGCTGAGGAAGAACACATGGATCCACAAAATATTAATATCCCTGAAACCGAGGGTCATCGCAAGGTCGAGGGACCACAAATCAAGAATCCTGATATAACCGCACCACTGAAAACAAAATAAGTAAATATTGGTACGGAGGCAGAGCCCAAATTCGTGAACATTGGAGATTACTTGGATGACGCAACGGTAGATAAGGTCACCAAATTTCTCCGTGAATACTAGGATTCATTCCCTACCAATTTTATAGAGCTAAAGGAAATAATAGGAGACCTGGGCATTATGAAGATCACGTTAAAACCTGACATGAAGCTAGTTAAGCAAAGACCTTACTATCTCAATCCAAAGTATAAGGAGAAGGTCTGCTTAGAGCTGGACAAGATGCTCATGGTAGGCATCATTGAGCCCACAGAAGAATCGAATTGGGTGATCCCAATGGTGGTACAGGAAAAGAAGCAGAAGGAAGAAATAAGGATATAAGTAGATCTCAGGAAGTTGAATGATGCTTGTGTACATGATCCTTTCGTGACTTTGTTCACTAATGAGGTATTGGATAACGTAGGTGGCCAGGAAGCATACTCCTTCATTGGCAGGTTCTCTGGGCACCATTAGATCAAAATCACGCTTAAAGATAAAAGCAAGATGACCTTTGTGATTGAGTGGGGATGTTTTCAGTACATTGTAATGACTTTCGGATTAAAGAATGCGCCTGTGATTTTTTCACATGTAGTCATTACTGCATTCAAAGAATTCATTCATAAGTTTTTGGAGGTGTACTTTGATGACTAGACTGTGTTTGGGCTGGTAAAACACCATGTGGCAAGTTTGCGCCTGATGCTAGATACTTGTTGAAGGTGCCAGATTGTGTTCAATCTGAAGAGATGCATATTTTGTGTTCCTTTTGGGACTCTGCTGGGTCATGTGGTTTGTAGATAGGGACTGATGGTAGATCCCATGAATATTGCAGTGATAATTAACTTGGAGGCACCGAGGAGTGTGAAACAGTTGCGCGCAACCTTAGGACATACTTGGTATTATAAGAAGTTTATCAAGGGCTATGCCCAGATCATCGCGCCTATGGAAAAGTTGTTGAAAAAGGATTTCATGTTCTATTAGAATGAGGACTGTTAGAAAAGCTTGGATGTATTGAAAGGAAAAATGGTCACCGTGCCAATTTTAGTCTTCCCGGATTGGAAGAAGGAGTTTCATGTACATGTAGATGTGCCATGTATAGCACTGGGAGTAGTACCTACATAAGCTAGAGGAGGAGAATTGGACCATCCTTTAGCATTCACAATCAGGAGGTTATCCAAGGTTGAGAAGAACTATTCTACCACCGATCATGAAGGGTTAGCCATGGCATACGCGCTCCAGAAGTTTAAACACTATTTGTTGGGTGGACATTTTAATATGTATACGGATCATTCTGCGTTGAAATACCTAGTCAATAAGCCTGTGTTGGGGGGGAGAATCTGTAGGTGATTGTTACTATTCAAGGAGTATGATTTTGAGGTTATTGTGAAGCTTGGATGACTGAACGCAGGACCAAACCATCTATCATGCATCGAAACGGGGGAAGAGCCCACTAATTTGGAGGAGGGATTGCTTGACGTGTAGCTATTTGTAGTGCACGTCGTGGATGGTCACTTTGAAGATATCATACACTTCCTAATGACAGGAACCACCCCGAAAGGCTACACCATCCAGCAGAAGAAGGAGTTAGTGGTGCACGTGACAGAATTTTTTTGCCATCATCGAATATCTGTACAAAATGGGATCTGATGAAGTATTATGACGATATGTACCAGAGTTTGAAAGGAGTAGTATCCTCACAGACGCTCATGGGGGCATTGCAGGAGGGAATTATGCAACAAGGGCGATTGTGCAGAAGATTCTACGTGCAGGGTTGTGGTGGCCAACCCTCCATCAAGATTCAAAAGCTTATTACAAGGCATGTGATGTGTGTCAAACGACTTGCAATCCATCGTGGAGAAATGAGCTACCTCTATACCCTCAGATGATGTTACAACCTCTTGGGAAATGGGCGATAGATTTTGTGAGACCCATTCCACCCCAAGGGAAGAAGATAGGAGCGCGGTACCTTATCACCGTGACTGATTATTTGACTCTATCGGCGAAGGCACAACCTATGAAGGACTGCATAGGCACGACTGCTGCGAAGTTCCTATTTGAGTATGTACTAACACGATTTGGGTGTTCAAAGATTTTGATGAGTGATCATGGTATGCACTTTCTGAATAAAATGGTCAACGCACTGATGAAGGAATTTCAAGTATATCACCAAAAAAGCACACCTTATCACCCACAGGCTAATGGGATGGTGGAAGCATTCAATAAGGTGCTGGAGAACGCACTAACCAAGGTTTGCAACACTCAATGAAGTGATTGGGACCTATGCATACCTGCAGTATTATGGGCCTATCAGATGACATGCAAAAATTTGACTAGACAGACACCCTTAAGGCTTGTATATGGTGTTGAAGCAGTGATGCCCATGGAATACATTATGCCTAGTCTGCACATAGCAGCACTCATGGGTATGACAGAGCCCTGGAAGAGAGGCTTGCGTAGCTTGCTAATCTTGAGGAAGAGATATTTCTAGATGGATTTCACCAACAATTCCAAAAGCAGCATGAAAAAGCATGGCATGATCGGCACATTAAGTTGCACACCTTTAAGGTAAATGATCTGGTTTTGTTATATGAAAGTAAGTTTGATAAATTTCCAGGGAAGTTCAAAATGCACTGGCTAGGGCCCTATGTCATTTAGGAGATTACCGACAGCGGAGCATTTCAGGTAGTTAAATTGAATGGAGATCCCTTCCCAGGAAAGGTGAATGGCAGCTGATTGAAGCCATACACCAGTGATCCAGCTTGGTGACTGTATGAGGGTAGCATAGTCTTAATGCTCCAGGCAGCTAAAAGGAGGCGTGGGACTATAAACTACACTAGCTGGGTTGGGGAACTACACGATTGTGGGATTGTGTGGGATGAGGAAATGTCACAGGGTTTGCGACAATGCGAAGAGAGTTGCGTTACCCGGGAAGAAATTGTGCAGGTCGGCCGGAAAGTGACCATTAAAGTCACTATTCATGATTTGACGATAAGAATGAAGCCAAATGGAGTGGGCGGTGAGTATTTAAAACAAACTTTATGGGTAAGATCCTTGGAAATCTACTGCCAATCAGGCATTAATGAACCGATTTTGGGGGCAACAGTCAGATTTGAACTTGAAAGTACCTATAAATTACAGGTGGCTGCCCAATGAAAAACACTTTGCATTTTGAGAGTTGAGTTTTTCAGCTCTTAGGTGCACATGAACCGTGAAAACTATGAAGTTTTTCTAGCAAGTTCAGTATTTAAGATGTTACCAAAGGAGACATAGGAGTTGTTGCATAGCATCACATCGACGCCCACAGAAGCTATGAGCATTGAAGCAGTGACAGTCGAGGGGGCTGTGCTGAAGGTCGTTAAGGAGGCATAGGGAGCTTCTCTAGTGGTTGTAGAGGTCTTAGCTAAATTCCCCAAATCACCACGGACACCTAGACCGAAGCCAAACCTGAACAAGGAGAGTGTGAAGGATAAGAAGAAAAAGTAGGTTGCGATACCGGCGTGTGCGTCGCTGAGAAGAAACCCATAGAAGGATAAGCCCACCGAACAAGAAAAGGGAAAAACCATTAACTTGGAGCCAGAGGAGGAATAAATTGAGGATGTCTTGATGGATGATGAGGACTTGGGGGTAGAAGTGGAGGAAGTTGAAGTTGAGGGTTCTGACCCTATCACTAAGTTTCCCAAGTATGTCCCTCCATGCAAGGGCAAGGCCAAGGTGCCAAAGGACATTGACGAGAGAAAGCTCGCTTTGCACACCCCTCTACTATCGGATGAGATTGTCTTTGAAGGACCGTGATTGTGGCGGGTTCCTTTGTTAAAACTGGAAGATTGGGAATTAGCTAACCATGAGAAGTTCCTTCACTTGGAAAAAGAGCAACTAATGCACCCCGTTGTTGACACAACCATCGAGATGATTGCATTGGAACCATGAAAGTGGCTTAGGGGAGTAGACAAGGTAGGTCTTCTCAACTTACTATGGGTTCCACACTATAATTGCACCTGCGTTACAGTATTGTTCATCAAGTAGCTGCTATGCTTGGTGCACAATGGGTGTTTATGGCTGGAGGAGCCGATACCCATCACTGATAGATTGATCCATAGGGTCTCGTGGTTACCCTACATAGGGGAAATCTTGCCATGATGTTTGGTGGAAAAGTTGGTGAGTAGGTCCTTGTGGAGGCCATGAAGGAGACATTCAAGCTCATGAAGAAGCTGTGAGGCTATGCCATCTCAAGTATCTGCGACCCTGCAGTCAAGGTGGTCACACAGATTTTGGTAGGAAAGGTTATGACGAAGTGTCACGCGGATGAAGTGCCAACACCAGTCGTTGCTCTTACAGCCCAATGCACCGAAGGAGTCTAGTTTAATTGGGCACATTATCTCTGTGGTGAGTTCCTTGCGAACTACTGCGAGGCACAGGAGCTCAACATGACCTTCCACTATGTGTGGCTCCTACTGTCTATTGTTCTGGTATCGTGGGAGTTGCCGAAACACAATTGATTCCCCTCGATTGAGTTGGACCTGCCAGAAGCAGCGAAGTACACTTCACTGTGGGTGACCAAGATGCTCAGTGCATCAAGGATAGTAAGATCTTCTAGATCTTGATGGAAATGAACATCTGCATGGCTATCAATTGCAAATCGTGATTGTCGCCTACTATGTTTACCAAACTACGAGAGCACACAGAGTTCAAGGTAGATTTTCACTGCATATCAATCAGGGCATGGAAGGACCCTGAGTAGACATGGTATGACTTGCCTTACTTGGCAATGGACGACGTGATTGATGCAGTTCTTGGTTGCTAGCCAACAGAGTGGCACACTACCTCAGACTTGGCGGTGGGGTCGAGCAAGTCCATCGCACAACGCAGAAAGGAGGAGGCCAAGCTCAAGGTGATGCAGCTGGCCAAGAAGAGGAAGAAGGAGGCTACTGACAAGGCCCAGGCAGAGTGCAATTCCGCCCAGTAGGCAAAAAAGAAAATAAGTGAAATAGATCATGGCTCTGACAAAGGCGCGTGGTCACCTTCTCCCGAAATAGAGGAAGAAACGAATGGGCAAACAAAGCAGCATGGCACGGACCCATAGATGATGTCAGACCACATCAAGTGTCTAAGGGAACAAGAAAAAATGGGTTCAAGGAAGAAATCCAAGGCTAGTAAGGCATTGTTGGACCCAATCACCCTCACTAAGGGAGATTTGCATGACATTGGAGACACGGTGCAAGATGTCACTACAGAGGAGTTGTAAACCCACGCATCACAGGCTAGCACGGTGTCCACTAGTCTCGCTATTAGTACTTCAGAAGCTGCCGAGATGCTACATGCAAAGGTCTCCCAAGCGATAGTGCTTCCAAATGGAGCATTGACCATAGAAAATGAAGCTAAAAGGCCCACTGTCAGTGCCCTTAAGGGAGTGGGTTTGAACTTGGTAGCGCTCACTGGCAAGGTGCTCTACCTACTGTAGGATGGAGTGATCATGGAGCTGAGGTCTCACGAACACGTCGTTTTGCAAGTGATCAGTGAGAAGAAGATTAATAATGAACAGATGGCCTTGCAGCGAGACATCGCCCTCACTTCCATGGTGGAACTTACTAACACAAATATGCACATGATTAAGGCCATGAGGGAAACTTACTGAATGGTCCCCGAATTGGCCATTCCTGAGGAGGTGGAGGCAGATGAATAGGTCTAAAAGCTTGCTACAGGGGTGCACGATGCTTGCACAGAGTTGGCTAAGGTTTAGCTGGAGCTGAACCTACAGATTGAAGATTTATAGTTGAAGGCCCAGCATTCAACTCTTCCAGAAGGAAAGGAGTAACGTGCAACCGCTGTCACAAATGCGATAGTGGTGGTATATAGTGTAGTAGTAGACTACACACAACTTTTTGAGTAGTTGTTCGAGGTCCTGACGAGCCTGCAGGAGGACCCTCATGTACAACGGCTGGAGACAGAGGCGCGAGAACTACAGCAGCGCTATGACGAAGTAAAAGGTACAACGTGCACTGCTGCTCTCACGTAGAGACTAGCAAAGCTTCAGGAGGCCAAAACATTGAAAGAACAGGTAGATGCAACACAACACAAAGAGGCATTGCTGAAGGCTCACTTCAAACCTTGGTTGGATGAGGCTTATTCACTCATGGCCTCTATTGAAGGCAAGCTTGCTAATCTAAAGGTGACTCATTAGAAGCTTCAGGCTAACCATTCAGGATTAGTGACAGAGTAGATGGTTGACGAAGCAAAGCAGGCAGTCGCACAGTGCACTACCAAGTTTTCCATCATACAAGTCAAGCTAGGAGGTCTTCGCGCCAAGATCTCCATGCCCACAGAGTGACTCGAGTGTGAGTCACCGTGTTTGTGTTGTGGGCCTGTTGGGAACGGGTTCCCCCAATGACAGTTTTGGGGCTAAAATCCCATGTTTTGGGACAATTTTGTAATAAAGTTGTAAAGTCTCTGCATTTTTGTTGGCATTATGGCACAGGTTTGGGGCTATGGCATAGGTGTTGTCCTTGTTGGCAACCTTCTTTGGTAACAGATCTCAGTTCAGGCACTCAGAAAGTAGAAAAATCCATATACGCAGGTTCATCTAGACAAAGACGTGTATACATGTGGGTTATACATTGCAAAAGCACGTATATGTTGGTGATCATTCTTTTGGTCCTTGACAGTTAGATCTTGGAACTTGAACCTATGTTTTGGACCATGGCGTCTCGTCAGAAGTGTTGATCCCTAGTTTTGGGTTCATGGTATTGAAATGTTATGGTTTTGGACCATGGTATTGGGGAAGGCCTAAGACTATAAAAGAGGAACAAGATCTTGTGACAAATTACCATCTAAATTATTATTGAAGATCTGATAAAGTGCTAGAGCTGGTATATTGGATGGTGATGCAGATCTGGATCTGAAGGAAGGAGGAACCTTAGCGCAAAAGGAAGGATAAGGTCTATTCATGGGTCATAATCTTTAAGCCTAAATGATAGTATCTCTGCATGATTTTGATCTGCTTGATGTGGCGCTTGTCTGATCTATAAGTCTGATAATCTGGGTTAATTAGTGATTGAATATCTGGAAGAGTGTGTTATCCTTTATAGATCTGTACGCAGGTTCAGTGAAGCGAAGGCGCGTATACCCGCAGTTTAGGGGAAGTAAAGGCGCGTATACGCAGGTTGTTCCATACGCAGATGCGTATGCACGCAAGTTGCAGACTGTTGAAATTGCGTATATGCTTTAAGTTGTGATCTAGCTGTTTCTGCTTATTGCTACTGTTCTGGGTTATGTTGTGTGGTTTCTGGTACTGTGTTTGGGTACAGCTGGCAGAGATGTATCTACTTGATTTCAGATCTAGTTGGTGAAAAGGAGTTTGATTGATGAAGAATTTCTTGATGATCGTTTGATGTTCATGGATCCAGTTTGAAAATTGATGAAACGTGGTCCCTGGAAGAAAGAGAA
>APFE030698209.1:194688-205980 GCA_000404065.3 Pinus taeda | reverse complement strand
ATCTCCGTTCTTTTATCTCTCCATTGTAAATTCTTAAATATTTCTCATCTCCTCACTGTAAATTTCCAAAGCAGTTTGTTCCAGCATTCCAGCTTTCAATAAATAAGTTGTTTTGTCATTGCTTTATCTCAGAGGGACCTGGTTATAAATATTATGCAGGGGGACCTGTTCTGTCCAGAAGACCATGCTATCAGCACCAACAGTAATGGGACCTGTTTAGACACATAAAAGGGACCTGTTAAGAGATTGTTATTTCAGGGTTACTTCAACACAACTTTAGCAAGTTTCTACAAGGATTCACAGGTTGCTCGGCACCAAGACTCCATCAAGCACCCAAGCTCAAAGTACTTGTATGCATATAAAGAGCTGCATGAACATCTTCAAAGTTTCAAAGGACCTGTTGCATTCAAATCTATCTCAGGGGACCTGTTATGAATAGCCAAAAGAGACTAGTGCTACTCAGCATGCCAATGCAACAACAACCAAACAAAAGTGTAACATGTTCCTTGTTCTTAACATTTAATTTCTTAGATTAATTTTTAATGTTAATTTTAATGACTGTGACTGTTATGATCGATTTCAAGGGCACATTTTTCATCATCCCTTATCTCCCTGATTCTTCCCTACTTCAACCTATTTCATACCTCTAAAACCCATTACCCCTTCATTTCAACCTTGTTCTACGCATCCTACAGCCATAGCAACATCCTCCAATTGGCCGAATACCAATAGGAAACGTGGTGGATTGTATTTAAAAAAATAAATAAAGGTAAGAAATAGGTGTTAAAGAGGCATATTCATTGTATTTCATACGGCCGAATGATGATTCCACCACCCCTAGCAGCTAAATGATTCAGAGGAGTCCATCATACCTCAATATTGCATATATGCTCCCAACGCTCCTATGATAGCATTTATAAAAGCGGTATCATTATTCCCTTGTTTCCAAAAATGAACATGCTCTGAAGTAAAGGAAGTTGGTCATTTCACTATCATTTTTCAGGTTGTTTACGTTGGCGTATAATCCCGTGGCTTCCACAGTAAGGACCGAAGGCAGTGAGCGTCATTCGGTTTCGACTCCCACCAAAGTCACAAGACAGTCGACCGAGCATCACATTGGATACTAAGGGAGCGACGCCATCAGGTAACAAATTAAAATTTCTTTATTAAATTTGCAAGTTAGAGCATGACCCTCTGCCAAGATGACCAATAGGGTCGAGCCAAGTGCGTTTGATAGTTCCCAATACCATGAAGACTGCATTTTGATTCTCAGAGAGATACAATGGTTTCCCTTTTTGGAGAAATTTCATGGAAGCAACGAAGAGGTTACCAAGAAATTTGCTTTCACATTCAATGGGGAGAAAGCCTTGATAGGTAACTTCTCATTCAGGGTTTCATAAGACACCATCGCCTAGGCAATAGGGATCAGCCCAGAAGGGGAAAAGTATTTTAAGACCACGAAATTTAAAGAGAAATCGTGGACCCAATTCATGTCTAGGTCCCGAGTCTCATCAGTTAACTGGAAGAAAGGCGTCCCAAGGAGTTGATTGGTGCATCCCTGGGATGAGATGGTCCACATACTTAAAAAATTCATAACCTGTGAAGGCCATTACAATATTGTTTATCTATACCATATCAAGTTACTGCTACACTTGAAAAGGCAGTGTGTTATCAGTCTAACATATTTTCTATTGCAAAGCCTAACCAAGATGTCGAAGACCATCCAAAAGCAGAAGGGAAATGAAGACAAGAGCTTATATCACTTTGGCTTAGTTAAAATTCTTATTGAGCATGAATTGTAGAGAAGAGGGAAAATGTGGAAGTAGTTCTTAGCTGCTAACCAAATTAGAGATGAGGAAGACAAAGAAGAATCGCAGGAGAACTCAGGATTCATGAAGGACATCAATGAGGAGATCCCAACATCATCCAAAGCAAACAAGATACTTCCACCTATGAGCAACATAAGGACTAGGCAAATGAGAAAGGAAGATGCTAAGAAGGCAGAGCAAGATAAAGTTTTCACCACTTATTCAAGAAGAACAAGGAGGACACCAAAAGCCCAGTTGCAAGGAGACCAGCTTGAATCCAATGCACCTATACTGATGGATATTCAGAGAAGTGACCACTCACCACCAGGACCAGGAGCTGATATAGAGGTTGAAATCAATAACAAACAAGAAAAAGGTTCACCACCTCCCAATAAGAAACAGAAGAAACTGGAAAACCAAATTGAGAAATTAAAGGAAGAGCTCATGGAGGCTACTATGCTGGAAAAAGTTATCAAGAAAGAAAATGAAATGCTTCGAGCGTAGAGTAAAGAGACTCAAAAGAAGAATGAAAAGTTAAGGGAACGAGTCAATGAACTAGAGGCTGAGCAAACGAATATCTGTAAGTGGGCCACTAAGTGGTACAATCAGAAGAAGATCCTCAAGGAAAAATACAAAAGATTAAAGCAGGAGCTCCATGGTCAGAAAGATGCCCAGGTGAAAAAGAATGTGGACACATTGCTAAAGGAAGCAGAGGTATAGGCAGGGACAGAGTTCAAAGAAATCACTTCGGGGTTAGCATGAGGACATGCTAATTCATTAAGTCAGGGAGAGATGTTGGTACCATTCCATGACCCCTTTTTCCCTCCCAAAACATGTCATTTGCCTACCTATTTTCAACACATATCTCTTAGATCCCTTGAAAATTGATTAGTTAACAGTCTTATAGTTATTAAGTTGCTTTGAAATTGATTTAGGAGTTTTATGTTAATGAATTAGGAATTTTTGGCAAAATGGCTACAGGAAGTTCCAACATCCTGTAATTGGTTTATTGTTTGACATGTGGCATGACAACTAGGCTAGAGCGAAGGGTAGGAATGAAAAGCAGCATGTCCAAGCATGGACGAACACCTATCCCACAATGGAATTGACCCTCCTACATGCGTGGTCAACGAAGGTCAAACTATGGCATGTTGGCGACAAAGGATGCAACAGCACACATTCTAAACTAATTTAGTTTTGTTTCCTTTTTGAAATTAGTTTAGGATAGAAACATTTTCAAAAATCACGATATGGTAAAAGCGGCAACAGCCTGCTCATGAATGTACATCCGTTTTCGAGAGTTGTAGAACCATATGTAAACACAGTTCTGAATCAGTAGTTTTATCATTATCATTGTTTCGAAAACAGAGTTTTGAATTTTAATATCAAAGAATTGAGTTACAGTCACGATCTTGTTGCATTGATTTGGTAATCGTTGGATCATAGTCCAGTATACCTCTGGAACGCGGACGGGCCCTGCGTAACGTGGTATACTGTTGTTTTCTTTCATTTACAGTTAGGGTATTAAATATGTGCAGTGATTAAAATTGATTTATGTTTATGATATGCGTATGATTTATGTTTATGAATGCGCTTGAATAGATCATCACTGATATCGTGAATCATATCCTGTAAGGGATTCGATCCCTTGTTATCTTGTAGTGCAATGCCATGAACTCTTATGCTTACGATTTCCATATATTTTTATCTTGTGTGACTGTTAATGAATGTTGAGTATTTGCTGAATAGAGGTTTTATGTATGATGTCTCTGTAAGGGGACTAAAATCTTGGTTTACAGTGATACACATCGTTTTGGTTTGCTAAATGAATTGAATCTTGGTTTATAGTGATACATAGTATGTTTTAGTTTGATAATGAATTGAATGAAAGTGTTGTAACTAGGTAGATTAGACTTAGATAACGATCCTTTATGTCTATATACTTTAGACGCATGCCTCTAAGTCTACGCACCCTGGTCGATAATAAATATAGCCTAGTCTAGCAGCCTAGATAGGACACTACAGAGATCACATACCTTTTTGGCTTCATTGGGAGGTGAGTGAAGCTTGTCAAAGTAGAGGAGACTTCTTGTTGGACCCTGGGAGGAGCTTGTACAACGTCAAGGCAAAGGTTGTAAAGTTCTTCTTCTTTTGAATTAATACAATCAAGCTCATTTTTATCAACAAGTATCTTATATTATTTGTTTCATGGACTCCTTGACTTTCATGTTAAATATGTTTTATAATACTGGTTATTCAGGTGCTATTTAATCGTTTGCCTTGTTTGTGTTTGCAGGTTTGCGACATAGGAAATTACTTGGATCAAAGGAGCGAAGGCATCCCCAAACTTGCGTTGGACATAAGGTAGGCCTTAAACACATTTGTTTGCCATTATTTATAAAGCACATTTAGAGAAAGATAGTGTCTGGTTGGTTTATTTGTCATTAGGTCTTCATTAGATTCTAGGAAGGTCTATCTTGTTCGCAAGATCGACTCATTCCGCGTGACAAACTTCCTCAAGTGATTAAGGCTCATCATACTCAATCCGATCTCTAAATGCTAATGGCAAACCACTGACAAATCTCTGAACTTTAGCCTTCTCATTAGTAAGATACAATACATACCTCAATAGCTCCAAAAACTTGGTCGTGTATTCTTCGTATGTCATCGATCCCATCTTTAATTCATAGAATTATTTAGCCTTACTGTTGTAGTACCTTTCTGACAAGTACTTCTTCCTAAAAAGCCTCTTGAATCCCCACCAACTCAAGTCATCTATCCTGATGTCTCTAACCCGCTTAACGTCTTCCCACCAGATGTCTTCTTTACATTTCAAGTTGAAGATAGTTATTTTGGCCTTCATGGTATCTTTGTACTTATACAACTCAAATAATTTTTTCATCCCAAGTATCCAAGCCTCTGCATCTTCCATATTCTTCACATCTCCATCAAAATTAGGTTATTTTTCTTTCTTTAATTCATTCGAGCTGTATCCCCTATCATTCCTCCTATAAGGATGATAGTGATGATGATCATGATGTCTATCAGAACTAGAACTAGAATAATGCTTGTACCCATCGCCCCTCCTTTTCGAAGTTTCCAACAACCTTCCATCTCTCACTGTGTCAGATCTATCCGACCTGTGTCTAGTAGTAGATCTACTGCCATATGCTCCATTAGTCCCATCCTCATTTTCATGGTTGATCCGAAGCAACCGTTGTCGCTGTAGTTCTGACAAACTCTAAAGAAGTATAGAATTGACCTCTGCTTGCTTCTCTTATGCCTGTATGATCTTATCATTATCTGCCTTACAACTCCTTATCTATTCCTTTAACCTCTTCAATGTATCAACCAAATCAGAAGTATGCCACACACCACGCTGTTTATTTGAAGGGAGATTCTATGTAGTCTACCACCTTCCTAACCATTTTACCTTTCTCTTACTGTAATGCATAATATGTCACATAAACAAAATCACAATAAACCAACATATTTTAGTATAGTTCGGGGAGGATACCTTGTCTGCAAGATCACCAAATCAGCATGATACATGAATAACATAACCATAACTGCATATCGACATAAGCAAGTAAATGTATCAACTCATAAACATCACCCTAACTAGGATCCAGTCATCAATGCAAGGCCATATCAATAATGCATGCTATGGCCTCATGCATGACAACAACCATTACTCCATTATACACATTTCTACATGCAACTGACAATATGCCTAAGCAATGCCTGACATATTAACCTACAAGACTGATGCATGTAATCCAAATATTCAAGAATGTAACCTAACATACAAGGATGTAATTAGGCACCATAAAATCAACATGTAAGTGACAAACAACCATATACATTCAGTCACATACTCATGTCATATACTCTTCATGAAATCAACATCAAATTCTCCATTATAACCATACTACAACCCTAATCCAACATCAAGAAAATGTAACAAGAATATAAGTGCAAGAGACACACATGCGATTGACATGAATGCATGACTAACACATTCAACCCATCCAATCCGAAAGTTGAACCATGCCCTGGTACCACTCTGTAACACCCTCCTCCCACATCTACCCAAGTAACAATGTCAACCAGGGTAAACATCAGAGGAGATGCTACTATGATCCGATTCGACCTCTTAGGTGACCTTAAGGAAGTGGAATCGATGGAACATCATACACAATGTTCCAATCATCATCAACAAAACCCTCATGAGACAAGTCAGCCACTCAGATAACCTGTCCTTGGGTCCCACTGTTGTTCTGGACCTATGAGGCCATAGTTGCTCTCATGCTGTGGGTAAAGGAGCAACTAGAGACCCAAAGTTGCTCTCATATGCCTTCCTGCTAGCAACTGTGGACCAAAGTTGCTAGTTATGTGCCAGCTACCCCGAGATTTAAGCCACTTTTTCAGGCCTTGAGCCTAGGCCACTACCTAAAATGGAATGAAAGCTCAGAATCAAGTAAAGTATAGGGAAATAATGTTGCAAAAGTAAATAGTTGATCAATACCTTAACTAGACCCCTACTAGCCAGGACAAGTATTTCGTCAAACATATCATCAACATGTAACCTACAGGTGTAAATAGAAGAATTAAGTATATGGATCTCTTACTCATTTGAGAATCACTATAAATCATTGTTCCCTCATGTCATTTGCTGCATATTCATCTATTAGGTCATAGAAACATTATCCATTCATATACAAATAAAAACATGTTAAGAGCCATATATAACTGTTGTCATAAAATGTGCATATAACCAGCATAATAGGAACATAAATACAATAAACATTTCAGCCATCAAAATCCATATATATACTAGTACATTTACACATGAAAATCAATGGAATTAATTTCTCATTAATCAATGCAATGAACCAACCGGAGATGGGACTACCACTTTCCACCCGACCATAGATTGGTTGAGCTAAGTCTCTCTATAGCCAATCACCCTCGTGCCATATTCCAAGCATGAATGTGGGACTCATAGAACACATAAAAAACACCAATCAATGTGGATGCCACCAGATTTCTCCACCTAAACCGTGAGGAATTTGAGTGCCTCCTAGTCTCTCAGGCTTTACCGTGCATTTGCAGTCTGATCTAGGGATCAGTAGGCCCTACACCGAGACATATTCTCTAGGATTTACCATGCATTCCATCCTAGAATCACTAACCCTAATGGAGAGAAAATACACATCTTGGCTTTACCGTATATTCCGCCATTCACCAACAAGGATTCCTATACCCATCAAGGCACACAATCTGGATTTGCCGCAACCCATAGTTTGGTTTAGGGGTTACTAGGCCAGTGGCTTCATGCATCCTCAGTCTGGTTCAGGGACCACTACACCATGTGTTTGTCAATTCGGAGATCAACCCCACTCAGCTTCGAATCCAATCTGTCCATCCCACATAAATCGAATGAGAGAACCCATCTCATCAAAGGTATCAAGAAATGGCAAGGTTGGGCTGAAAATACTATCACACCTGGCAAAACCCATGCCATGATAGAAAAGAAACACATTCAATCCCATGAATGCCAAATCTAGCAAGGAAAATACACATGCAAGTCGATACCTACAATGAAGCATGTTGTAGTTGCTTGATCTTGCCTTTCCCTACTTGATCTTTGCTTCCTCTTGCCTTCTTTTCCTTTCTTGCTCCAATGCTAAAGTGCTCCAAGAAAACTCTAAGTGTCCAAGAGTATGAGAGAGAGTGAATAATGAAAGAGCTCCAAAGCTAAAATGAAAAAAGGTTACCAATTGAACCTCATAATCATTTTTATGAATGAGGTCTCTATTTGATTCATTTTCCATTGTTTTCCTTCATTTTACTCCTCACATGCAACCTGTGACCTTTCACCTCCTTTTCCTCCTAATTTCCATTATTTTCATAAATAATTGTGCCAAAATTCATTTTTTCCTTTTAATGCCTTTGCCAATTTCCTTATGCATAAAAAACCAAATGAACACCCCCTAGGATGTCTTTCCCAACATTCAACTTGGAATAAGTGTCCCATTCATTCATGGTTATTGTCTTTTACTTTTATTACATGGAATTTGCACTATGGCTATTACAAGTGAAACAGTGGACACAAAATTGGATGCAACAGTAGATACAAAACAAGACACAAAACAAGACACAAAACTTGATGCATAAACTTAAAACAAAAGCGGATGCAATATTTGATGCAAATTTGGATGCAAAAGAGGATGAAAAAGTGGAAGTAAACGTGGGTACAATAGTACATGAAAAACATGGTGCAACTTGTGGCACAACAAAAGTGGATGTAAAAGTGGATGCAATAATAGATGTGAAAAAATAAGAAATTTTTGATGCAAAAGAAGATGCAGAAAGGGATGCAAAAGTGGATGTAAACATGGATGCAAAATTGGATACAACAGTGGATGCAACAAAAGTTGATGCAAAAGTAGATGCAAAACAAGATGCAAAACCTGATGCAAAACATGATGCAAAATTGGATACAAAAAAGGATGCAAAAATACATGCAAAAGTAAATGAAAACTTAGACACAAATAGGGATGTGATGCGAACGTGGATGCAAAATTAGAAGAAAAAGTGGGCACAAAGGTAGGCTCCAAACTAGGCACAAATTGTGGCACAACAAAAGTGGATGCAATAGTGGACACAATAATGGATGCAATAGAAGATGCAAATGTGGATGCAGAACAAGATACAAAAATGGATGCAAAAATAGATGTAAAACTAGGCATAAACTTCAATGAAAAACTTGGCAAAAAGGGGGATGCAAAAAAGGATGCAAAAAATGAAGCAAAAGAGGATGCAAAAAATGATGCAAGTGTAGGCGCAAACAAATGGATGCAATAGAGGATGCAAAAGTAGGTGAAACAAAATTAGGTGCCAAACTTGACACAAAATTTGGTAGAAGACTTGGTGCAAAGGATGATGCAAAACTTGGTGCAAAACCCGGTGCAAAACCTAGTGCAACACTTAGTGCTAAACTTGGTGCAAAACCCAGTGCAATTTTTGCATCAGTTTTGCACCATATTTGATAAATGGACACAAATAGCACCAAAAATGGGCTCTAGATGCAAAAAAGGAAGCAAAGAGGGATGCTAATCACAAGTTTTTGTTGTAGTGAATATTCTACAAAAGATTCCTTAATCATACACTTTCCTTTCCTACTTCACATGCAACAATATATCCTTCAAATTTCATTCTCCAATCAAAGCTATGCTCTCCCTCTCAACCAGGGGGATTTCCTTTATCCAGGATCCCACTTAACTGAGGGATATTAGCTTCTTATTTTTGTCATCGGAGAATCTTTCGTGGCTTCCAACTATCTCATCAAAGTTATCATTACCATCTCTATTCACATCATGCTTATCACATCAACAAACATCTTCACCATCTTGAAGATTGTGTACCTGCACAAATTAGATAGCAAGTAAAACCAAATATATAGAAGAATTAAGTTAGCGTATCAAAATTTTATAATAACGAAAGCATTTAATAACATAATCAACAAGAGGCTATACTTTAATACTTCAACTTTATGCCTCGTTTTTGTTACGAACCCTAAATCACATCCACAATTCATCAAGATATCAAGCTCATTATATCTAGGGTTTCAACATTCTTTTAATGACATGACATGATATTTCATATATAAAACCCTAGAAACAAATCAAATTAATGCATCTAACAATTTTCAAATTTCATATGTTAGAGTTCCTACTAGGATTTCATGTAAACCCTAGATTTCATACATGAGCTTCAACAATCAAAACCAATCATAGATTAATCAACATCATGACTAGCATTTACGAGGATTTGATGTAAACCCTATACTTCCATCTACAAAGTCTTAGTAATCACTATATAGATTCATAAATTCTAGACAGTTATACATACTACAGAATTTAACTACTATTAGGGTTTAGCTGCTAAACCCTAGATTTTCCAAACAACATTGTCCTAGACCATCAAACTTTGACTAGGGCTTGTTTCCAAACCCTATGACTCATGACCATTAACACTTAGGTCAACACATATATCTAGGAATTCATCAACATGTCATAAGCACATCATATGTTAGGAAATATTGATATGTTAGACATATACCGACCTAGAACATGCTAGGGTTTCAACCAAATGGACACATACCTAGGATTTCATTCCTAGCACTCTAAATACATAACAAGAGTTTTTCTTATAGACCCAACCAATCCTTAAGGATCTAGGGTTTCAATTAATAACATAGAAAAACCTACTTTAACAAAACTTCAAAGGTTCAGGATTTCAGACGACATCACTTGAACCCTAACAAGTTAGGGTTTTCATGATCATACTAAAACCCCAAACATGACTTCATCAACAAAAACTTTAAATATCATTTCTCAATAAACCTAAGCAGTTTTAGGGTTTCATACATTAAAATTAGCATACCCTTAGGTTAGTGTTTTCCAGAGAACCTGTCTATGGTTCTATAAAATCAATTAATAATACGAGGAAGGTAGATTTATCAAATGATGAATCACCCAAAACAAGAATCTTTATGATTCAAGGCAGCTAGACATAATGATGTTAGTAATGTAATACAAACTTTAAAAATAAGATGATCATACCTTTAAGAGAATCTTGTAAGGTGTCTAGTTTAAGATGTACTTGGAGATGTTCCTTGGCAAAACTTCTATGGATTCCTTGAAGTGTTCTCTTTGTATTAAGTCCTCATCTTTTATACCTGTAGTACATACTTACAAGCACAACATGTGATACAAACAATCATGATTTAATGTCTCAAGTTAGATCATAATCATGGAGGATGGAATCTTATGATAAGTTGTTCATTCTTTCAATCAACAATGGGACCTTTTGCTTGATATCCTAGATTACTAGTAAACCCTAGAAGATAAGGATTAATGTTCTAATATGTTATCTAGAGAGTAAAATCTTTATCCTAGACTAGTTATAAACAAGGATTATTAGAGTTAATAGAAATCTAAAATCTCATAAATGTACCTTTTTTTTACGTACCTTTGATTTAATAACTCATTAGATTTGTTGCAAGTGCATCTTGTTAAATAATTACTTGATTTCCTTGAGTTGCTACCTTGTACTTTCATAGGACAAATTTCAGGTTCCCTTCAAATTGAATACTTCTTATAGTCATAGATACCTAAGATCATTGGTAGGTTTCCATAAGCAGCGATTCCGAGACCCTTTTCCTGAATGAGTTGTAGACCTAATGCGCTATTTCAATGTATATACATATAACTCCTTCAATCTTATCACTACTTCTGTTGGGTTGTGTTATATTCTTTCCACATAGTTAACAGGGGGTTTGAGGGGTACCCGTAACCCCACTTTATGGGGTCCGGGGCAACGCCCCAGAAAATTTTGGTTTTGGACCCTATGTTTTGTGCATGATTTTCACACATGTTTTTTGGACGCGATGGTTTTCGGTCCATGGTATTGGATC
>APFE030698209.1:155657-176650 GCA_000404065.3 Pinus taeda | reverse complement strand
CCTTAAAATAAGGTGGGCTATTTGAGGTGATTTGTAAAAATGTATTATGATACAAAATATTCGCCCACTAAAAATTTAAAACCCCTTAATTTCGCCAAAGGGCGAACATTCGCCCCTAAAATCACCCCTAGTAGGGATTGCTGTCATCAACAATATCTATTACTTCAAAATCTACCAGCGCACTTGGTCCCTCAATATCCACAGTTACACCCTGTTGCCACCCCATGGGTATGATTTTCTACTGGTTCGCCATCCTTAGCTAAATCGGGGACCATTGCAGCGCATGTCTCCCCATTCGCTCCCATGTCTGTTTCGATAGAACATTCGCATCTGATCCCAAATCCAGAATGACTTGATCCATCTCGTATTCTCTGATTTGTGCGGTTAGTCTCATTACATGTCCAGTCCTTGTCTTATGCTTTTTGATCTTGCGGACTACGTGTGGTTCACCTGGCGCAGTCCCAACACAACTATTGATAAGTTCCTATAACCCTTTCATAGCCTTACTGTTGAACAGTAACTTCATACAGGGTTCTAGGAAAGTAGTGAGCATAGAGGGGTCCATCTCTAGCTCAGTATTATCTTTGCTTCCTGAAATGGAGGCCAAAGCGAAGCTCTTCTTAGCTTCCATGAAGGCTTCCCGAACACGCTCCAAATCAAACTCAACGTCTTTCACCGGGGCTTTGTGAACCCATGTATTGTCTTCCAGTTGTTTCCCCTTGTCATCTCTTGTTGTGATTCCACTTCAGAGCACTATATTTACATTCAGATCTTCCTTGCGCGGCTCAAACCTCATCATCTACAGGTTCTGATTAGGAGGAGGTAGTAGCGCTCCTTTGTCACATATCCTAGCTATCAGTGTAGGACAATCTTCTGTTTCATGATCAAACAACGTGCAATACTTGCATGATGGGTGTGTTGGATTAGTGCAATCATGGGCATAGTGTCCTGGCCCTTTGTAATTGTAGCAAATCAACTGTCCATAACCTCTACCATTTCCTCCCCCTCGGCTTCATCTACGCCCTTGAAATCCTATCCACGCCATCCCTGCATTTTGGTCAAGGGGCCGCATTTCGGTCTGAACCCTGTAGGTAGGAGTTCTATCCATCATCAATTCATAGCTTCTGCAAGTATGCTCATCATGTCCGATCGATCTCAAAAGTTTCAAAACAACTATTGTGGGGTTTGCGTATACTTTTGTAACAAGTGGCATTTATCTGTGGCATGTTTTCTGGCTATCTGACAGATAGCGCACCACAAAGTAGGTGCTTCTCTAAGTCCTTCTTGAGCTTCCAGCCTTAAAGGCATCGGTCCTCCTCCTACAAGTTAATTTGTAAAGACCGGGTAGTGGTCTTTGTCATGACCCTGACTCTTGCATTTCACACACCATACTTCTTTGCGTACCTCTAGCAGAATCGTCCTATCCTGCTTCAAACTTTGCATCTCAAGGCACAGATTCTTCAGCGGTGCATGGATCTGCTGAACTCCTAGATTAGGATCTTGCATCAGAGTCTCATGTAGTCTCATGGAAATCTCCAAGGCCTCTGCTTGAGTTTTTATCTTCTACTGTGATAGCGCACTCCTTAAATGTGGTAGTAGTGAATCCACAAACCACTCGCGATGTTGTCCATCTATCAAATTCATGTTGGCTTCACAGATCATACATTTCAGCCTCTGATCTAGTTCCAAGGTGTCTCTCTTGGTAGCATAATGATCTCTTTGAATCCCATAATCGACTGCGCTTCAGATTTAGGCCTGCTAAATTCCCTATCCAGTGCTGCGTGGATGTCCGCTACTCTAGCATTCAGGTTATCGCTAGAGTACTTAATATACCAGGTTAGCACGCAATGTTGCAAAGCACTAACCAGTGTTTCCTTCTTTATGTTATCATATGTAACACCTTGAGCTTCCTATACAACCCTTATAATGAACCAAAATTGGTCTGGGTCCTCATTTTCCAAGCCTTTGAACAAAGGCAACTTCACTGTGTTTTCCATACTGAATCGCAGTGGTGGCAGAGGTGGTACAGGTGAAGTTGGAGGTGATGGTGGTGAATATGGAGGTGGTTTGGGTGGAGGTGGTATTCACGGAAATCACTGTCTTATCAATTGAATAGCACTTCATGGAGAGACCTTTGTTATCCCTTCTTTGTCCCTTCACGATGGTGAAATTAAGGGGCTATACTCTGGACCCTTATTTCCTTCATTTCTGTAACCTTTTCCACTTCACATAGTCCCAAACATCAAGGTAACTACATAACCCATTTTTTGCACAACAACATTTTAATCCAAGTATTCATAGATTTTATGTACTTGCCTTGTGGTCCTTTGAAAAATCATTGCTCTGCCTCACTATAGCTGACTGAGGCGTCAATCGTGAACTCAGTAACAAATCCTCCTATAATGCGATCGAGACAATGATCAATGGTGCACATGATCTTATCCTCTAATGCTTCTAACCTTCGCACCAGCTCTAGGGTCCACACAATAGGATTATTAAGTTTCCACCTTCCTTGGCTATCTATTAGCTTCACGATCCACTCATATAACTCAGTAGGGAAGGAGGCAAATTTGTTTTCGTGGATCTCCGTATATAGGTATTGGTCCAACCACTATTCCTTTGACGGTCGGGGGTTTCTATTCTCTTGCGCTGCGAACTCGTGAATCCTTCTGTCCAACCAACTTCGATTTCTTTCTTAGTTGGATTCCAGTGATACAACATCGCACATCTCTATGTAGATTCCGGTCTCGAAAACAAAACCATTTGTTGGCTTATGGGGGCCTAACTCAGGTTCAACGTTAGTTAGCCAAACAAATCCCTACACTACTGGCCCTTTCAGCATCAACCCACGGAGCGTGGACTGAAGTCTCACCCAAAGTAGTATGGGGGGATGCTGGAACCAAGTTTCCACACCCTTGAGATAGATGTGATGTCATTTTATTCTAGCTATACCTACCTTCATGTAGGTTGCTTAGCCCTTTGTTCCACCTTTTAGTACCTTTGCAAAAGGATATAACTGGCTTTCACGCGGCCCTAACCAGGGGCATATATACTTTCATGCTGCTAGGGCAGCAAGCTGTGATATTTCTCAAACTACGCTAAGTATCTTACTTGTCCTTTTAACAGATCTTAGTTATATTCATATAAATAGATGTGCTTACTTGCAGTCACTTATCCAACTCAATTATATATATTCGCGCATCATATAAGCATTATAAGTGAAATTCATACCAAAACATAACCAGATGCATAAATACGAAATAAAGACACAGAAATTGTAGAATGCTTCTCTTTATTGATACTTTAGAACAATTACAAACTCAACCTGCCCTACGCACTCAGTTGTAAGGGGTCGCGCACTCATCTGCAGACTTCTAGGCCTCTGCGCACTCAGTTGCAGAGTCTCTACCTACACTATGGCCCAAAACTTAGACTTCTATTGAGATCTATCTCTCATACATCTTCGATCATTGATTCCTTCCTTTTTTTTAACTACTTAGAGCTTCGCTTTATTTCTACAATCCCATGGTTCGTTGACCATGGGTAGATCTTTAACAACCGACATTACATTATCAAAATAAGGGCAGGAAACCCTATGGCTCTTTAACATCTACGCACTTAATGACCACAAAATGTGGAGTCTTTACATTTGGATTACAAAAATATGGGTTTTAAGCCCCAAAACTGCCCTTGGGGGATCTCGCGCCCAACGCTTCGTTCCCTCAAATATTTGGATTTACAGAAGTCATCTGCATCCATTTATTTGATATTTTCATAGCTCCCAGCAAGGTAACATCCCTCCCCTTAGGCCCTTCCTCTAGTACCATGGATTTTAAGCTGCCATGGGTGGGTTTTGGAATACCAATAAGTTATCTTTTGCTATCAGAACCTCAACCCACAGTGGAATTTCCTTCAGTAGTCTTCCCTGCAACCTTGAATTGAACATGACCTTAGCATTAGAGAAGGAATGATGACCCTCCATAACAAAATCAATAATATACCCCTCTAATGTGGTCTGCACCCGAAAATCAATAGCTCGCGTCAAATTCGTGATGAGTCGATGTATTTTAACAATATATGCTTGAGTCCAGGTATGAAGGGATCAAATCTATCCACTGGTATTTTATTTTATTTGTAGCCTCTGCAACCAATTATAGAGCCCATCCAAGGACTTGCACCAGAAGATCTCGAATTGATCCTTTACAAGTTCCATGTACAAGATTTCTTCCTTTAGCCATTTCACACTTTGACAATGAAGTTGAGCTTGTTGAGAAGAAAACTGGTCTACTTTTTCGTGCGACCAACCTTGCAGCTCCTTCTTAAAGATCCTCGAAACCATATTCCAAGCTCCTTTCAAGTCCCAATAAGAGAACCATTTGTTGGCGGAAAAAATGATGGATGGGTTGAGACCCTGGGTTCAACCAGAGGGGCCAACAAAGGCTCTGTTGTAGTCTAGCGTAATGTCAACATTTTCACCCTATTCAAGAAGAATAAGGTATCTCACCCAAGGTATGCTGCGACCTTACTTAGATAAGGGGCCAAAATCTAGTATCGAAAAAAACCACATCGAGACCATCAACACTTAGTAAACCCAAAACTAGAACATCAAAGATGAAATCACAACAACTCAAGCATTCAAGAAGAATATATATTGTGCATGTATAATCATAATAAATTTTTTAAAACACCACATCAAGTCACACATGAAGATTCTCATTGAACCCTGCAATTCCTCCTCTCATTAGATTTAACAACATTATAGTGATGCATTAGGCTCAAAGGCCTCATTACAGAACATAAACTAACATAACCAAATATACATGAGAAAAGTAAGATATAATGGTGCAGGTTCAGTACACTCTGCAATAGAATTTCACTGCACTCCTTGCTTTTCTCTCTCCTCTGGCTTTTCCACTTATCCTTCTTAAACCTTGCACTTTCTTGGAATGTTGCTTCTCCCTCGGATGGTCCACCTTTTTCCTCTTTCAGCTACCTCTATTGCTTGGTTGTATTTGCTTCCTCAGTTATCAATGCTCCTTTCAACTCGACTTCAGCTACTTGAGTCCTGATTTCTGTGGATGGTTCTCCACAATTACTAGTCTTTGGCATGTCCCTTCTCCTTCTCCAACTGTCTCCTTTGTGACTTCCCAACATTTACATCTAGTCAAAATGTGGTCAATCTCCAAAACGTGTAGCAACTTAGATTTTAAAACGAAGGACCCAACATATCAACACTAGAATGATACAAGCCCCTTGTTAATCTCTTGAAGTAGATCACCTTTCTAACTCAACTAGAGAAAATGTGAGCCAAGGGATTGTAAAGATGGGTAACTTTTATTTTTGTTTATTGTTTTTAATTTTCCATATCGTTATTTAATGATAAATTGGAACACTATAATCCTTATAATTTTTTCTTGAAAAATATTTAAGTTTTCATGTCGTGATGGAGATTTCTTAGGCTTCAATGACATATGAAATCATTGAAATAGATAACATGTATAATTGGTTAACTATTTAGTCTAGTTCATTTGTACAAGTTGTAAGGAATGCTCAACTTGGTACTATATCAATCTAATTTTAGGATGGTATTGGTCACAAGGGCAACATCTTATCCATGTATTTTTCAAATATTTATGGGAGCACAAGTACAAATACTGGTATGCTCTGATCTAGCAGTGTTTCCTTGCTTCATTATATGAATTAACTCCTTGTGAATAATGCTGAAGAATCTCTCTTGAGGCCATGATTTAGATGCTCAACAAAACTGAAGATTGGGATATTGATGAGTGGTCATATTACACAAGTACATATGGAACAACTATAAAATTTTTCTTGGTTGAAAATAGTGATTTGACCTTTTCTATTATAGTAGTGTAGACAAAAAAGAAACAAAAATCCATCACACTCTACAACAATTATTAGTATTCCAAACACTAAATTCATTTTTCTCATTATCAATTAGTGTGAAAGATAAGCAAACCCTTTTCTTGGGAAACCTCATACAATTATTCTTTCTTTCTCTCCCTTTATAACTCAAAATCTAGCAATCGTTTGAATAAAAGAGAGAGTTAGTTTGGAGTAGCCTCTATTCAATTCTATTTGGGAAAATTTTAAGGATCTATACTTATATAAAATTGTATAAACCTTGGCAAAGCTTACTAATTTTTAAAATGCCAACCATAAATTGTTTGAATAATTTTTTGTAAAAATATTCAAATTTATAAGGATTTTCATATAAATTCTAGAAAAATGATGATTTTTAAAGCCAAATAATTTTATCCTAAATAAATTGGGAAAATCATTTTTTAGAAAAAAAAATGGAAACAAATTTGGAAAAAAACATGGAAAATTAGATTAATGGCGAAATTTTTCCCAGTAAAAATTTCCCTAAGTCATTTTACCATCATTGTCACCTGGAGTGAGTGTCAAAATCTTGACTAAATTGCCACATTGACTTGTATCACTTAGGTAACTAGAGGTATAATTAAGTTATACAACTTGAAAACTCTTGTTGAAGGGCTAAAAATAACATTATCATTGGACATAATGTTGTCATTGATGACAATCAATGTCATTCATGTCAAATGGGAAGACTAAGGAAACAAAAATCTCATTGATAAGTTTAAGGAAGTAGGATGATAGTTCGATGTTTGAAAAAATGATGTCAAAGTATCCCAAATTTTATTGATTTATTTATTTATTTTTGTTGCTCAAATGAATATATAGGTGATATGGCTGGATAATCCTCTTTGAGACCTTTCAAATGATATATCACACTTGGTCAAACTCTTCTCAGATGAGAAGATATGTCAATTTGAAGTTGGTAGCTGTAATAAGGGAAAAAACACCAAATTTGTTAAAGATTGTGCATTTTGAGGGAGGATCTAAGCATTGGTGGATAATTAATGGCATTAGACGCACAAACATGTGCACTTTTTAACATAGCTAAACATCATGCACCTTTTGACTGATATGACAATGGAAGATAGCATGTATGGTGGATTGTGTGCATAAATGCACAATTCTTAACAATGAATATGCCCCCCATATATTCCACTTGATTTTCTTCGGATCATTGAAATGTTGACACATGGCATCCATGGTTCAATAAGATTATGACACGTGGCAGACATGTAGTGGACATATAGGTGTTAGGATGTGATTGGAGATATGGAAGTCTAGTGACATGTGGCAACTCATGTCTGGCTAAAGGATGATGAAATGATAGGCTACAATGACATGACATACCATTATGATGTGGCAGCAAGAGATTGGACAAAATGTAGTTAGCAGTGATGATGTGGCAGCAAGAGATTGGACACAATCTAGTTAGCAGTGATGATGTGGCAGTAGGTAATAGGTTTAAAGATGATGATGTGCCACCCTTGACATCACTGCTAAGGTGGAATATCTAGATTTGACAATAGGATTACAATAACATATGGCAGCTCCAGAATGACTTAGAGGTGATGATGTGGAAGTTTGACATAATGCCATGTGGCATGTTGAAATGGTAGTTTTGTATAACTAATAGGGGTGATTTATGGTGACATGTGGCACCATTTAGAGTATTCCATGTGTCATATGTGACATCATGATGATTGCAACATAAGGATGATCAGTGACCCCTAATGATCAGGTCACTTGGCTCATTGGATTGGGCCCAAATGACTGCAACAATTGAGAAAAGTCATATGTCGAGGCCATATGGACGTAAGTTTGGCTCCAAACTAAAACATGTCGGCTCCAAAATGGGTGGTATCCCCACTGATTCATTATATATAACACGTACAATATCAAAAAATACAAAAACACTCACCATGATGTGTGAGAGTAGTGGTTTTGTGGTTAAATGCAAAGGTATTTCATTCGGTGGATTTGTGGTTATGTGTGAAGGTGTTTCATTTTGTGGTTTTTTGGTTGTCTATAGGCATAATCATTTCATTAAGGTTTGGTTTTGTTGTATATTCAACAGTTAACATTATTGGCTTTGTCATATATTTTGTTGGAAAGTTTGTTGTGGTTTCATTGTGTCGTTAGCAATTAACATTGTTGGCTTCACTGTATATTTCATTGGCAAGCTTTCCATGGTTTCAAAGTGACATATCTTTTGTTGAACTTGCCATCACGAGTATTCTAGACATTTTATACACTGTTTTGAACATGAAACATTGACAAAGTAGTTGGTATATGGCATGGTTTGTGTTTGGGAGGTCAATAGATCAAGTACTTATATATACATTGAAATTATTATTTTTAACAAGGTTATTGGCACACTAGAACTGGTTAATTTTTCAAACCATCAAGTTATTTTGTTAAGCCCTTAAATGGCCATTTTTTATAATTAGCTTGAGAATTTCTATTTTTCTAAACATTTAATTTATTATATGGTTTTTGGGGTGATTTTGAAGCCAAATTGAATTCTAGAAAAGTGGAAATAACCAGAATTTTGTTGTGATCTTTCAAATATTATGAAGAGTATTGTAGATGTATTTTTGATGTTGTAGAGCTATATTCTTCATTTTGGGGTTTATGAACAGGTTTCAAGGTTTATGATTAGGTGTTGTATGTATGACCAGAATGGTATCTAGGAAAGGTGTTATGGTACCAAATTGATGAACATGTTGTTGTGATAAACATGTTATGCCAAATTGATCAACAAGGTATGAAAACATTGGCTATGATTACAACTTGATAAACATGTTATGATAACTTGATGAACATGGTTGTGACAACAATGGTGTGATCATTTTATAAGGAATTATATTGTTTGTGATGTTTGTAGATCTAGTTTTAAATATTGTGAAAAGTGGTCCACATTAGGATGAAGAAGGAGGTGGGGGCCTCCATCAAGGTTGGTGCCTTAATCAGGTTGAAGTATAGTGTAAGTTAGTGCTTACACATCAGTGACATTGGTTCCTTAATCAGGTTGTAGCCTAATAGAAGTCAGTTCTTACACATTTTTGGGGTTGGTTCATTCATTAGATTGGTGCCTACAAATCTATTTTTTGGGGGTGAGTTCCCCCAAGAGGTTGGTGACTGTAAATCTATGTAATCAAAACTGAAGAAGATAAAAGGAATATGCGGTTTTCTCCCACAATGGTTTCCACGTGCATCTGGTGTTCCTTTATGATGACATAATGATGTTCTTTAATTATGCATGTTTATGGCTAATTTTTTTATTGATTGGTAATTTTTTAAATTGATGATAATTTTACATTACACTAATTCACTCCCCCCTCTTAGTGTAATCCTTAGTCTAAGTTACAATTGATATTAGAGCAGGTTCCTTTAGGAACAACTATTCACAGGAAAGTTGACCACAGTGAAGATGGCTTGTATGAGATCGTTAGGAAACCCTCCTTAGTTTGATGGAACTAACTATGCATTTTGGAATATAAGAAAAAAAACCTACAACATATACATGGAAGTTGATGCTAGGGTAGATGTAGAGAATGGTTATAAAGTTCCCGTTACTCCACCCATTGAATTAGCTAGTAAGGCTCTCTATACATCCAATGCAATAGAAAATCATGACACCATCTTGAGTGGATTATCAAATTTTGAATTTTTCAAAGTAATGTATTGCAAGTCAACTCATGATCTTTTGAACAAGTTGAAAAAATGTTATGAAGGGGACAAGAAGGTAAATTAAGCCAAGATTTCAAACTTATAGGGGCTAGTTTAAAAGTTGAACATGGAAGAGGATGAGAATACCTCTTCTTACTTTCTTTGATTAAACAATATTGTCAAATCTATCATAGGTCTCGGTTAAAATGTCAAGGAAGGTGATTGTTTGGAAAATATTCAGATCACTTCCTTCAAGAATCAATCCTAAGGTATCAACGATTGAATATCTATCAGACATGGATAAGTTGAGCATGGATATGCTTCATGGAACACTCACAACATATGAACTGAGGATAGAGAAGGATAAGGTAGGAATCAAAGAAGAAACATTTAAGGAAGCCATGGAAGGAAGAAAGAATCAAAATCAAGAAGACTCAAGTGATGAATCTAGTGAAGAAGAATCCAAGTTCATCATAAAGATAAAGAGGGGAACTGGAAAGTTTAAAGGTAAGATTCCATTAAATGTTTTGAATGTTTTGAATGTGACACTATACTTGTAAATGTACTTATGATAAAATGAAGGATACTAATGATGAATTGAAATTCAAGTCTAAGGTCATAAGAAAAGATGAAATACAAAAAAGAAACACTTCTATCCAAAGGAAGAAAGTGATTATGAGAGAAATGAAGGTGAAATTGTTGAAAAAATAGGTGAGATATTGTTCTTAATTGAAGGATAAGTAATTGAAGCAGAAGTAGATTTATGAAGGAGAACTCAGAAGTGCACTAAAAGAAATAAAAACTTTTAGAAAGATGGTTGGTCAACTAGAAAAACAATTGCAAGACCTAGATCGAGATGCAAGTTCCATTGTCTCTCCCAAAGTCAAACTAGAAGAAGACGAAAGGATATAGGAGTTTTTGTTATAGCAATTGAAAAAAAGGGAAGAACTTGGTGAAAAATTAGAGGCAGAAAGGACATTTGGAGAAACTCAATCACAACATAAAGCTTCTTCAAGGGTCTAATACATTAGATAACATCATCAACATTCAAATATCTCCTCTCATTTTAAACAGGTCTTGGTTATCATGAAGATCGTGAGACATCCAAATATACATATCTCTCAAGGACATCAAATGAATAACAAACTAAAAATCACGTGCATACCTTCATTAGATCTAGCATAAACTCAATTGAAGATTCCAAATAAGTGATAGATCAACCTAAGCATGTCCATTTGAGCATTTCAAATGACACTAAAAAAGGCACCAAGAATAAACAAGATCCATCTAGCTCAAGTAATAAAAATCTGGATGAAAGTATAAGGTCCTACATGACAAGGAATCTTCTCAAGGGATCTACTAACAAAAAAGAAACAATAGGAAAAAATCAGTGAAGAGATGAATATCTTCCAAGAAGAAAATTTAGAAGATATGCCTCATCAAGGCAATCTCATGCAACTAGGTACCAAAATATTTTTTTTGGTAATTGTTTCTCATGCTTGAAGTTTGGACATAAAGCAATGGATTGTAGACCTTATGCCATATATGATTATTTCAGGTATAGATGATTCTATCAATCTCCCAAGAACAAATATATGGGAAATCAAATTATAAGTTGTGACAATAGGCTATATGGGCCATTTCCACCAATATTCAAACCCAATATAAAATGCTACAAGTGTCAAAATGGAGGACATATAACACATGACTACATGGTCAATTTGAGATTGTACAGGGGAGAAGGACCCTCTAATAAAACAAGAATGAACACCAAGGAATGGATAATGAAACAAGAATCACATCTAGTCCATTGGTGATAACTTCTTCAAGGATATAGATGATTGTAAATGAAATTTGAAGAAGCAAGATTATAAAGAAAAAATGTAGGATAATCATTCACAAGGAAGCAATAATTGATAGAATAATTGAGAAGACCAAGAAATTATGCTGCAAGTGTGAAAAGGGAGTATGAATATATGATAGGTAGTAGTTGAGTGGTCCATATTGGGCTTCATATAACATAAAATGGATTTATGCAACATGTAGGTGAATATTTCTAGATAATAGGATATTTCTATCATATTAGTTTAAAGGATTCGTGGAAGTGATATCTCAAGATTTTTATAGGAGGAATATGTACATAGAAAGAAGACAATTTATTGATATAAGGGGAGTCTATCATGATAGGGAGCACATTCATAGGGGAATAATTTTCTCACAAGAAGATCAAGTCCACAAGAAGATGCGAGAATAGTTATATAACAAGCAACCATCATCAACATGTACCTTTTCCATTGATGTCAAAGGGGGAGAGAAATAAGACATTGAAGCAACAGTAGGAGTTGAAGACATTGAAGAAAGAAGGGACAAGGTAGACATTGAAGCAACAACTTACATTGAAGAAAACAAGAACAAGCAAGAGGATTTGTCAACAGTTTGTCAAGGTGAATCATCGACAACATGACATGGGGAACTTAGTCCATTTCCATCAACGACCATCAATGTTTGGTGGTGTTGCCATCAATGAGAAAGGGGGATATTATTGTACATATTTTTTCATTTAGAACAACCAATGCGATTAATATCAAAGGGGAAGTTTAAGGAAGAAACAATGTCATTGATAATTCTAAGAAAGTAGTATGATAGTCTGATATCTTGACAAATGATGCCAAAATAGGCCAAAGTTTATTGAATTTTTTTAATTTTTAATTTTTATATAAATTATGATGCTCAAATGAATCCATGAATGATATGGTTGGATAGTCCTCTTCAGGAATTTCTGATTGCAGAAGCATTAGAGCTTCCAAGTCATCAAGCTTTTTTGAGACAAAGTAGGTTTCAACATGGAAAAGGAATTTTATTCGCTTATTGTAAATGCTTTTAGTTTCTTTATTTCTAAGAGAACAATGGATAGAGATAAGATTGAGTAGATAAGATTTTTAAGAAGAAAGTATGCCTTTAAGGCATGAAATATTTAGAAAATAAATTATGAGAGGTTATAGGGAAAATACTTCATAATAATTATCAAGTTGTTAAGATAGGAAAACATTTACAAATATTAGGAAATATTGGAGTGCTTTTAGGATTTAGAAAATCTATGGATAGACAAGATTTTGTCAATAAGGAAAAAGCAAACCTGCCTTGAAAAGCATGAATGATTTGTGGATTGTTTTATGGATCTAGGAAAAATTAATTTGTTTTTGTATGTTATTTAAAACATTGTAAGCATAATGGGAAACTAATGGCAAAATGAATGGGAAATTGGGCCATAGAGAGAATGAATGCCTATGAGCATATGCACGTACAAAACTATTTTTAATGAATGAGAGTTCATGCATAATTGTGAATCTAAGAATTGTATGTGGAGTATGATCTGACTATTTGATTTGAAAGAAAGCATGGAAACTTGTTTTGTGATTGTGTTGATGCCTCGAAAATCACTGCAACAACAATGGGAGACAACCACCCGGTCCAGACCTTAAAGCAACTCCTTTTTCCTTTTGGATTAGTGGCTCCAATTGGTTTAACTAGGTCCAGTTACCTTTTCCCTATCACTATTGGTTTGTGATGTATCTTTAACTACCAATAGCTATGGATATCAGATCACTTTTTTTTGTTGATCGAGCAAGAGAATGACCCTTAAGCTGATTTGGGTTTAGCCAAACCACAACTAAAATTTTGCCTCTTTGAGAAGAAGACTTAAAAGAATGTAGTACTTACTCTAAATGCAAGCTTATTCTATAATGCAAGAAAAAAGAAACTAATTTTAATCCTATCTCAATTAGGCAGATATAGATCTAACCTAACCAAGAGCAAGGTATTTAAATGATTGAGATTTAAATATGTCTGGTTTATGATGAATATTCAACTAATGAAGTAGTCAATTAACTGACATTATGTATACCAAGACACATTTTATTGAGACCTCTTAACTGAAATAATAAATCAACAACATTCTGGGAAGTAATTCACAAAAAATTAATATTGATTATCAAATCAGTAAATTCAATAATTAAACAATAATATGCAGAAATAGTTCACAACAATACATTAATAAATCAGTTTATAAGACAGATTTTGAATAAATAGTTACTCAAATAGAATTATTTCATAAACATAGAATATAAACAACATTGAGACAATTAACCATATGATAGTGCACAAACATGAATAAAATGAACATTTCTGGTTATCATAAAAATAAGCTAATTTTGAAACAATAGTTTAAAAATACCTTTATTGCATCAATTCTCTGACTTTGGACTCAACAATCCTTTACATTGCTTGAAACTTCTAATTTCAAAGCAAAACCACAAGGTCAAACTTTGCCTCATGCAAATTAAAAAAAAAAAAAAAAATCCTTAATAATCTCCAGATCTGAGATTTTCTCTCCTCTCTCCTACAACTCTAAATTCATATTACATAAATTCTTTTAGAGTCCAAAATTGCAGAAGAGAGCAGTCCCTTATTATATTCTGCAATCTGGCATTTATAATATTTTCAAAGGTATTTTTGAGAGGAAAGTTTGTTGAAGAAAAATCTGTCCAATCCAATTTGATTTGCTCAAAAATTCCAATCTTCAATTGCTGGAGCATTCTCATTGATTGAGATTTTTTTCTCCATATCTTTTCTACTATTTTCCTGCAAAAAAAATCAAAATAAATTAAGATGCAACAATAAAATCAAAATATCATTTCTGGTATTAAAATAAATCCAATCAAATTTAATTTAAATAAATAATTAAAAATAAAATATAAGTTTTCTATTGATGCATGGGATGGTTTAATTGGCCAAGGATATCATTGACGAATGGATTTGCGTTCGGAAGAGGCTTGGACAAATGAAAATGCAAAAAATAAAACTCAGAAAATTGATTTTGTTATAAAAATTCGTAGCTTGATATTTTGCCTAATGTTTTACCCAATAGATGACCAAATCTATTAGTGAAACCTCCTCAGAAATGTTCTCATTGATTTTATCTTTCCAATGAGCCGTCTTGGACCTCATTTGGCCAAGTAAAACTCAATCTATGAGCCTCCAAATTTGATGAGTCAAATCTAACACAATTTTGGAATTTGTGTCGCTAGACTAAAAAAATCAGAATTTTAATTAAAAATTTTAATCCTAAATTAAACTCTAATTATATAGTAACTAATTCTAATTAAATTGCTAATTATAAACTAAACTAATTATTTAATAACTATTATTAATTAATCTAACTAATTAATAATTACTAATATAATTAAATTAATTAAATTTTTATATAATTAAATTAATTCAAAATTTAATATTAAATATTAATAACATTTAATATTAAACTAACCTACCTTCCATTACCTTTTAACTCATTCTATGATGAGTTAAAACTCAAAAACAATGAGTTATAAACTTGGTTAACGCCTGAGTTTTTAGAATTGGCAATAAGAGGTGAGAGAGATCGAGTCGGAGAATAAGTGTCGGGTTTTTAAAAATGTTGCGTTGAATCTTTATTCTGATTAAATCCCGATGCGATTAAGTTTTATTTTTATATTAAATTTTAATTTAATTATATTTTATTATTAATTATTTAATTAAATTAAGATTTAATATCATTGTTATTTTGGTTTAATTTAATGAAATTTAGTTAAGTTATAAAACTATCTAAATTATAGTCATTTTAGAAATAGAAATAAAAATAAATTACAGCCATTTTGATGTTTTGATTTTCCGAGATTAGTAATTTATTTGAAATATTGGAGTAAATTACTAAAACCTCGTTGCTTCATGATTTTAGCTGTATAAGTAAAAAAAATGAAAAATGTTAGTAATAACTAACTAGGGGTTAATATTTAAAACAAATATATTATTGAACTAATTTATTTACAAAAAATGGAATACGGTACATTTTATGCATTTTTAACCCAGACAACATAAATGATTAGACTTCAAAGGAGTTTCGTTTACGAACCAGTTGACCAAATGAGGTGAAACAAATGTCAATGGGAAGCTTATAAAAAATCGATTCTAACAAAACAATTAAAACAAGAATCCAAAGAAAATGAAAAATTAACAAAAGCGTAGGATAATTAACTAAATAAAAATCCTAAAAAGTGTTTAGCCAAAATTTTTGTAGAAAGGGTCCCCATTATTTGAAGTAAACAAATCAATAATGTGGGGTTGTATTTTTACCACAACAATGGTGACACACAGGAGATGAACCAATTATCTCTGTTTGATATGAATGCGATTTTCCTAAAATTAGAGTAAAAATAATTAAAGAAGAGAAAATTATTTTTGGATTGCTTGACTAGGTTCAGTAGTTTGAATAAAAGCAAGAATCATCTAACTGTAATTTTTCTTAGCATCATTCATAAATTAAAATATTTCAAAACTCTATATCAATCCTTAATTAGTTGTAGAGATAAAGCAGGGATCACTTTATAGCTTAGCTTTTAAAATATACTCATTTGTCACAGGTAGAGCCACTGCTGCCAGCAAACATCTATAGTCTCGATAGGGTTACCTTTTAATCATCAATGATTCAGAATCTTATCTAATTAAGAATTATTGACCTAGAGATAAATCCATTTATATATGTTTATTTATTTTATTTTTTTCTTTCCTAAAATCCATTGTCCTGGTTTGGTAGCCATATAATTGACAATGCCATTCACCGGTTATAATTGGACTGAACAAGCTGGCTCGTGATGAAACCCCTTGTCTTATAATTGTTTGCAATCATAAGCCATTACCCTGGTTTGTTTAGTAGTGTTGATAATGTCAACCTATTTTTCCCCTATGATCATGGTAAGTAGGCTCATGATGAGACTTTTTATTTTTTAATTTTAAATATATTTCTGGATTACACTCTAGAAAAAATAAGACTTTTTGGGACATGGAGAATCATTGACTAATTGAAAGTTAAGAATGACAATTTCAGAGTTAAAGGTGCTTCACTGTAAAGCGTCTTTACTTGGTTATAAATAATTTTTCTTGACTGATAACAAAAATTTGAAAGATCTTAATAAAGTATTAAAATCTCAAAATGATTACAATTTTGATTGAAAAGAAATTTCTTCAGATTTTATGATACTTTGCCAACTTCTCTTGTTTTATAATCTTTTTTCTTAAGTATGTCTACCTTTATATAAGAAAAACAAATTTTATTAAGAGATTTAAAAAAAAGCTAATAGTAAACTATTAACAATTTTTCCTTATGTATGCCGACCATTATTAGGTAACAAGAAGGCCTTCCATATAAATCATAGCAAAGACACCAAAATCAAAACTGAAAACCATAGGAAAATAATTCTTAGGCCAAAGTGAGAAAAGAAATCAGCAAACAAAAATAAAAATGAAGAAATTTGAAAAGTGAAAGGAAAATCCAAGTTTTGAAATACAAACTCTAACAAGAATGGTTATACCAATGTCTCAACAACATGAAGTAAAAGAAAATAATCATGTAATCATTCCTTCTTATGTCAAGATTCATAAAAATTATATCTTGCAGGGTTATAAGCGTTTTAGGCTTCAGATAGCAGTGATGATAAAATTCAACGATAATGAAAATTTTCTGTCTGATGTGAATCTTCTTGTTTCCAAGCATCATCTTAATCATTTTCTAATAAAAGGAATGCTTAAGACACAGATTAAAAGTTTAGAAACTTCCTAGTGTAGTTGTTTCGATGAAGATTATCACTGCTTATTGAAATAAAACTAGGAGAAGAGTATAGGACTTCAAAAATATGATCTGGCAGAAGATTGAAAGCTTCAAATGGAGAACTGCAAAACAGATTTTTTATATCAACATACTTTAAAAACAAAACTAAAATAATGAAATGGAAATTAATGAAAGTGGGTACATGGATCTTACCATTGGATAATTGCATTTGATCTTACCTGAAAGGTATCAGTTTCTCCAATACTAACTGACTTCTTCTTTTAGTTAACATTAAAACATGAAGAAGGCAAGCTAACCAAAATCCTATAACCCAAAATCATTATTTATTTTATTTAAACTAAAGCAAACAAAAAATGGAATGCTTTGTGTTCAAGAGAAAACAAATGCATCAGAAATGAGAATGAGAATTTGTAGTAATGACTGTTTCTCAAAATATTATAAGTTTTATATAAACTCCATGATTTTCTAAATTTCCTAGAATCAAGACCAAATCCAAGATAATAAATTTTAAATATGAAGATAGAGAGGTCTTGAATTCCATATTTAATTATGGAATTATATATTTAAAACTGAAATATATGAGAAATCAAAATGATTTAAATATGCTGCAAATTGGTCATTAACTGCTTTCTTACCATAGTGATTACCCAAGCTTGCTTTTAAAATAACACATCACCGTATCAGATGATTCGCATCACATGTTTCTTCACCATGCTTCAAGTTTAATCTGCAAGACTTCACCTTTGTTGCTATGCCATATATCGATTAAATGTTAATGGCTTAGAGGCATGCATTGGAAGCTATTGCATCAGAGGTTGCAATGGCAAATTGCCGATATGAAAACATGCGATGAGAAGATGTGCAATGAGATGGAGAGATCGCATCATTGAAGAAATATTATATTAAGTATCGGAGAATATTTACATTGTGCTTCAAACATCGCATAACGCACCTCACAGATTCAGAATTGTGATGTGAGCATAAATAAAAATGTGATGAAGTGATTGCGATATCGACGATGTGATGGATGACGTGGCTAATCGACGATCGACGATCTTAAGCACATGAGGGAACAATTCTTGATACGCCGATATGCGATGAAGAGTGGACCCGATAACTTTATGATTCTTGCAACGCCGATATGTGATGAATGACGTAGCTAATCGGTAATCGGCAAATTCTAGGTACCCGATGTAACACAATATGATTCTTCCGATGCCAATATGCGATGAAGAGTGGACTTGATAACTTTATGATGAAAATTTAATAACATATCGGATTCGAGACATCGGCCCTTTTAAAGTTATGCTCTTACAATTATTGCTATTGAGTGGACGTGATATCTTTTATGAATTTGATTTGAATTTCATATCGAGTCCAAAATTATGTGGTCATCTCAATATTGGTAAAGTCGATTATCGGAGATCGGCGATTCACGATAATGGAAGTATACTTCAACTGTAAACCTTCGATATGCGAAATGCGATATGGCATATGAGTAAGGTAATACATTAGAGGTCTTTTATGAACAATTTGTTATAAAAAATACTAAGAGCTACTTTTGATGAAATCTTATTATACAAATGGTTGTGCTATGGATGATGTGATATCGGAATGAAATGATTGTCAAAAATGAGCAGGATGAAAATATTGAAAATATTTTCATTGAAGTATCAACAATATGAAAATCAAGTTGAATCCTATGATATTTCTTGAAATTTCAATTGGGTTTTTGATGGTTGAAAGCAAAGTTAAAAATGCTCAAATTCTAATGAATCACAAATAAAATTTCCCTGAACCTGTTGCAAATTTGAAATGGATTTGCTATTTACTTCAAGTTTTGAAAACAAATGAAAACCTGCAAATAAAACAAAACAAAAATAAAAAATAAACTAAGGAAAAGAGAAACTAATAATAGATGAGAATGAACTTGTGAATGTGTACCTGGAAGTCTATAGTTTTTACCTCATAAATCTTCAAATTCTTCTTTCTCAATTTATCAAAATTTTTCCTTTGTTCAAAATCATCTCATTATTAAATCGGAGTGAGAAATCAACCTAAATAAAATTTTCTTATTCATGTTTAGGAAATATAAAATTTACCAGAAATAAATATGAAATAGTCTTCCTTTTTGAATTGAAACAACAATTTATTACCTGATCCAGGTGGATCTTGGTGGCCACCTAGACCCCCACCATTGTTTCTCTCAACATTTTCAGTTTCCTTAATTGTAGCACAACTTACTATTTTTAGCAGTTTTTTGGGTCCTGAACTTCCGGAGCCATTTTGAGACCCTAAACGATGTTCTTTGGGAAATATAAAGACAACATCGGTCCATACCCTTCCCAAAGTGGTATTTCTCAGATAGATCTTTCTAACGAGCTATTGTACGCGTCAAACGGAGATCGTATGCCACAGTTACGACCCTGGGAAGTTGATGTACCAATTTACCCAAACGGGGCCCACAGTTTGATGTTTCATCTTCTAGGGTTAGGTTTTGGAATGTTAAAGGTTTTCCATTGTTTCTCAACAATAAATAGGCTTTTGAGCCTCATTGTAACACAGTTTAGAGGCTTGTAGCCACCACATTTCTTTTCAAAGATAAGTTACCATCACCCTAGCTGGTTTATTTCCATTACTGTTTGTAAGTATATTTCAGTGTTTTACATTAATGAAATGAAGTATTATTTCCGCTGCATATCTGTGTTTATGGTTATCTTTGTAATTTGTTGCGTTCCTGTTTAAGTCCGGATCAGTGGTATCAGAGCAGTCTGCTTTTTCTCTGTTTTTCTTTGCATGTCCCCAACAAGGTCGGGATATAAAGAGTTAGGGTTTGAACTGGTCAAATCTTTGCAATACCAGCCTCAAAAATCCCAGTGGCCTCCCATGGCGGATGAGAAGAAAGATGAGGGGGCAGGAGATTCTATCAAAATCTTTCTTGAAGAAGCCCTCGAGCGACAAAGGACTGCGATGATGGACAACTTTGCGTAGATCCTTCAGCGGCTACCCAGAGGTGACGCATCGGCTTCCAACAGCTACTCTAGAAACCCACACCCTTTAAGGTATAAGTTAATTTCGAAATCCCCATCTTTGAGGGTCAAATAGATGTAGATGTCGTAGATAAATGGTTAAATCTGCTAGGAGGATATTTTTCTATTCATGAATTTTTGAGTCGGGAAAAGATTGTTTTCCATCTTCTTAAAGAAGCCCCCCACGTCAAGGATTGGTGGGAAACCTACTACGAGCAAAAGGATGAAAATACAGGGACACTATTTTTAGCCGCACCCACTTGGGATTCATTCCGAGATACCATCAAGGAGCAGTACTACCCTGTCAAAGGCTATGAGGACAAATACATTAAATGGACCACACTGCGGTAGGGACGGGACCAAGATGTGCTAGAGTTCACCAACATTTTTCATACCCTTCGCACATAGTTGGATATCAAAGATTCTGATCTGCCTCTAGTACTCAAATACCGCCTACATAGATACATCTAGGAAGAGATGGAGTTCTTGAACATCTCCTCGCTCAGCACGACATACCGATACACTCTCAAAATTGAGCAAAAGTTTAAACAGAAGAAGCGAGACTATGGATCTGCAAATCCGAAGACCAAAGGACAAAGCCAAGGCAGGGTGACCCAAGACAACCTGTCGAAGCCGTAAGAAAAGAACAACACCACAAAGCTGAAGAAGGACATATGAAAGTGGTGTGAGTTCCACAAGAGTCCCACTAATAACACAAGTGAGTGTCGAACCAA
>APFE030698209.1:123769-145198 GCA_000404065.3 Pinus taeda | reverse complement strand
TCATCAGCGTTGGAGGATAAGACTCCACAAGAAGTATGGACTGGTAAGAAACCCTCTCTTTCACATCTGAAGGTATTTTGATGTGATGCATATGTACATCTTCCAAAGGAGAAACGAACCAAGTTGTATAGTAAATCTGAAAAGTGCATCTTTATTGGGTATAAGGATGGTTTAAAGGGTTATAAAATTTGGAACCCAGTCACATGGAAGGTTGTGTACAGTCGAGATGTGGTGTTCAGAGAGGTGAAAGATGTTATTAAAAATGAAGTCCAACCAAAGAAACCTTTGAAGATAGAGTTTGAACTAAAGGAGGAAGAATCAGACTCTATAGCAGAGGAGGAATCAGAAGATGAAGAGCCACAAACTCCGGCTGTGAGAAGTTCAATTCGAGAAAGAAGGCAACCAGAAAGGTATAGTCCATCTGCTTTTTGTTCAAATTTTGCTTTGTCTGTCACTGATGATGATCCCAGAACTATAAAGGAAGCAATGGATTCAGAGGATGGAAAACTCTGGAAAGAGGCCATGGTTGATGAAATGGCATCTTTGCCCAAAAATGAGGCTTCGGATCTGGTGGAGTTGCCAGCTGGAAGGAAACCCATTGGCAGCAAATGGGTGTTCAAGAAGAAGACAAATGCAGAAGGGAAGGTGGAGAAATACACAGCTCGGTTGGTAGCAAAAGGTTATTCCCAGGTGCCGGGAATTGATTTTGGTGATATTTTTTCTGCTGTTGCCAAGGTAACTTCTATTAGATTACTTTTATCTGCTGCTGCTGCTTTTGATTTTGAGGTAGAACAGATGGATGTGAAGACAACATTTCTCCACGGGGATTTGGAAGAGGAAATCTACATGAAGCAACCTGAAGGCTTTGCGGTGAAGGGTAAGAAAGAACTAGTATGCAAGTTAAAGAAGTCTCTGTATGGGTTCAAACAGTCACCAAGGATGTGGTATCAGAAATTTGATACATTTATACGGGGACTTGGCTTCACCAGAAGCAAAGCAGATCATTGTGTGTATTTTAAATTAATTGGTGACCGTGTTATTTATCTGGTCTTGTATGTGGATGATATGTTGTTGGTTGGAAATGACAAAGAAATTATCCAGGATTTGAAGACCCAATTGTCCTCCAAATTCGACATGAAAGATCTTGGTGCTGTAAACTATATTTTGGGCATGGAAATTAAAAGAGATCAGGAAAAGAGGAAGCTCTGGTTAAACCAGAGGAAGTATGTTGAGACAATACTGCAGAGGTTTAATATGTAGGATAATAAACGGTGAGGGTTCCTATTCCTGTAGGTGTGAAGCTATCTATTGAACAGTGTCTCAAGACACAAGAATAGGAAGAGGACATGTCCCATGTTCCATATGCAAGTGCAGTTAGTAGCCTGATGTATGCAATAGTCTGTACTAGACCATACATTGCACATGTAGTGGGAGTATTGAGAAGGCTTATGTCAAAATCAGGGAAGGAGTACTGGATAGTAGTGAAGCGAGTTTTCAGGTATTTGCATGGCACTAGTGATTATGGTTTAGGGTTTAGGGTTTCACGGGGGGTTTGAGGGATGCAGGTAAGCCCACTCTATGGGGTCCAAGGCCCTGAAAATTTTTGTTTTTGGACCCTATATTAGGTTGGGCGGACCTACTTATGGTTTTGTGCATGATTTTTCGCACATGGTTTTGGATGTGATGGTTTTCGGTCCATGGCTTTGGATGCGATGGTTTTTTGGTCCATGGTATTGGATGCTTCGACATGTATAAATATGTATTGTAATATTGAAAGGAATATAATGAAAAATCAAGCTGGTAGTCTCAATTTTAGGATCCAGGGGAAATCTCTGTGTATATGTGTTATGCTCTCGCATTGTTTATTTTTTGTGTTTTAGAATTCATATGCATGTAATGAATGAAAATACAACAAAGCAAAATGATGCAAAATTTATTGGAAGCATGGGAAAAATATCTCAATCGAAAAATTGGAGCAGGGAAAATAATGAAGGAAACAACTCTATAAGCATACGATGAGGTTGAAAGTATATTTGTTTGGCTCTATACTTTTCTTTTGATCACTTTCTTGGCTAGAAAATATTCACTTGAAATGATGACCATAAGCACGATGAGAAGTGGAAAGGTAGAGATGGTTATCTTGTAGGATCATAAGAAGCAAGAAGAACAAGTATGGAATCGTAGTGAAGTTACGAAAGTAGATGTAGAAGGACAAAATCATGATGAGATGGATGATCAACAACAGTGCAAAGTTTGTGATCCTGGAGGATTCAAAAATTAATGACACATGACCAAGAGGTCATGAATATTTTCTACCTTGGGAGACTGATGCAAGAGCATTAAAGCTTCCAAGTCATCAAGCTTTTTTGAGACAAAGCGGATTTCAACATAGAAAAGGAATTCTATTTCCTTATTGTAAATAATTTTAATTTATTTATTTCTAAGAGAAAAATGGATAGAGATAATATTGAGGAGACAATATTTTTAAGAACAAAATATGCCTTGAAGGCATGAAAGGTTTAGAAAATAGATTATGATAGATTATAGGGAAAAGTCTTAATATCAATTAGAAAGTTGTTAGGATAGGAAAAATGTTTAGAAATCTTAGAAACTATTAGAGTGATTTTAGGATTTAGAAAATCTATGGATAGACAAGATTTTTTCAATAAGTAAAAAACAAGTCTGCCAAGCATGAATGATTTGTGGATTGATTTATGGATCTAGGAAAAAATATTTTTCTTTTATATGTTATTTAAAACGTTGTAAGCCTAAGGGGAAACTAATGGCTAAATGAATAGGAAATTAGGCCATAGAGAGAATGAATGCATCTGAGCATATGTATGTACAAAGCTATTTTAATGAATGAGATTTCATGCATAATTGTGAATCTAAGAATTCTATGTGAAGTGTGATATGATTGTTTGATTTTGAAAAAAGCATGGAAACATGTTTTGTGATTGACATGTCAATCATATCCGATAAACTTTGCATTATTGAATTAGCATAAAATTTTGGATTATTAGTTTTGTGATTGCTAGAAAAGATATCATTGTTTGTTATTCTTAAGATTGTAGGTTTGTGGAAGTGAACATTGTAGGAGAAGTCAATTTTCCTGCATCACTTTTGAATGGTATATCACACTTGGTCAAACTATTCTCAGATGAGAAGGTATGTTAGTTTGAAGTTGTTAGTTGCAATAAAGGGAAAAACGCCAAATTTGGTTGTAAAACACCATTTTTTTTTATAAATATCATGCATGTTAAGGGTGGATCCAAGCATTGGTGGAAAATCAACGGTATTAAGCACACATACATGTGCACTGTGTAACACAGCTAAAAATAATTTGCCTTTCGACTAATCTGATGGTGGGAGATAACATGTGTGGTGGATTATGTGCATAACGACACAACATTATACAAGGAATGCACTCCCTATATATTCCACATGATTTTCTCTGAACCAATGAAATGTTGGCACATGGAATCCTTGGTCCAATAAGCTTATGACACATGGGAGACATCTAGTGAATACACAGGTGGTAGGACACAATTTGACAAATGTAAGTCTAGTGACATGTGGTAGGTTGTGATTGGATAAAGGACACTGACATGGAAAGCTACGATGGAATGATGTAAGATGATGATGTGGTACTAAGAGATTAGATATGATGACATCAACAATGATGATGTGGCAACATGTGATAGTTACAAAGATGATGACATGGCCCCATTGATGTGGTCGTTGAGGTGGTAGATCCATATTGTATAGTTGGATTACAGTAACATGTGATGGCTCTATAATGACTCAAAAATGATGATGTGGTATTTTGACAGGATGCAACGTGGTATTTTGAAATGGAATTTTTGGCTAACCAATAGGGGCAGTTTATGGTGACACGTGGCACAATTTAGAGTGTGCCACGTGGCATGTGTGACATCATGATGATGTTAGCATAAGGATGACCGATGACCCCTAAGGATAAGTCACATGGTTCATTGGGTTGGGCCCAAATAACCGTGGCATATGAAAGAATTCATATGTCAAGGTCATATGGGTGTAAGATCATCTCCAAAATGGGTGGAACCCTATATTATATATTATAACAAATATATAATATATATATATATATATATATAATATATATATATATAAGAATATATATATAACAAGTGCGATATAAAAAAATACAAAAACAATCATTGTGATGTGTGAGAGCAGTGGTTTTGTGGTTACGTGCAAAGGTGTTTCATTCAGTGGCTCTGTGGTTAAGTGTGAAGGTATTTCATTTAGTAGATCTATGGTTAAGTGTGAAGACATTTCACTCAGTGGATCTGTGGTTAACTATTAAGGCATTTCATTCAGTCGGTTTATGGTTAAATGTGAAGGCGTTTCATTCGGTGTCTTTGTGGTTAAGTACGCATGTGTTTCATTATGTGGTTCTATGATGAAGTCCAAATGCATAATCATTACATTGAGGTTTGGTTTTGTTTTATATTTCATTATAAAGTTTGTAATGGTTTCATTGTATTGTTGGCAGTTAACATTGATAGTTTCATAAAAAACTTGAAACCACATTAAAACCTAGATAAGCACCACAACAATAGTACCATCTAACAAGAAGTAATCCTGATGATAATCAGGAGGACGTAATCAAGGTGTGGGTTAATACATCCTTAAAATAATTGAATAATTTTTGGGTGATGTCATCCCATACAAAAGTAACCTCATTTTTCAATAGTCAAGTGAAACCCTTGGTAAGCTCAACGTAGTTAGGAACGAAACAATGTAAACTTTTTTCATTCCCTTGCAAACTTTGGAGTTGGTTTAGATTGGAAGGAAGAAGCATATTCAAAATTGCCTCTCCCTTCAGTGGATCAACTTATATCCATTGCTTAGAAACATTGAATCCTAGTAGATGACCAAATTCCACACAAAAAACACATTTATGTGGATTTCAATGAATATTGTAATGCCTACACTGTAGAATGATAACTCATAAATGTATAGGATGATCTTGGCATCTCATAAAGTGTGTAGGTAAATCTTCAAGTTATGGTTGTACAATATGTTTTATATCATGAAATGGATAAAACATGGCTCTCTGAAAAGTTTCACCAATATTTTTGAGTCCAAATGGAATATTTCGATAAGCGAGGGTTCCCTATGGAAAAATGAAAGTAGATTTATGTTGATCTGACAAAAGTATGTCAGTTTGAGTATAATCAGAAAATCTATCCATGAAAGAGAAGATTTCATTCATGACATAGTCATTGACAATCTGGTCAATGAATGGGGTTGGATAATCATCTTTGGGGAAAGCTCTATTTATGTCCTTATAATCAACACATACCTAGATAATACCATGTTTATTTGTTACTAGAACAATGTTAGAAACCCAATCAATCAAATGAATGGGGTAAATAAAACCGAATTTTGGAATTTTTTCAACTTCAACTTTTATAGTGATAAATTTTCTCGAATGCATTAGACATAGGCTTTGCAAAATAAGCTTAGCATCCGGATAAGTCTCAATTTCATGAATTATAATCCATGGGTCAATTCCAGGAATTTATTCATATGTCCAAGAAAATATATCGTATAATTCTTGAAATAGGGCCTTATATGTTCAAATTTATTCAAAAGAGAAAGAGGCACCTATATGAACATTCACCACAATTACATGTTTTTCTGAGATGTCAATTGGAATATTTGTAGATATTTTCCATAAATTCCTTTCAAATGTAGTGTGATAAATCGAAATAGGAGTTTCAGGGTTATCAACTATAAATAAAGTATTAAAGCTATTCTCAATGATTTCAAGTTTTGGAATAAAGTAGGAACAATGATGACTATCGTCCCATTGAGTTTTTTCTAATGAAATAGTCTCCATAATGCTCTCATCAATAAGGAAAACATCATTGAAAGGATCAGGAGATGAAATGGAGATCAACCAAGAATATTGATAATACTCATCCAAGACCATGTTCATTTGGTCATTTGATTCAAAACGGTCTGCAAAGACTAAGTAAATAGCTTCATAATCTAACTCGATTGGACTAAGTGGCATTTGGTTTCCATAAATGGAAAATTATGATGGGCTAGGAACCACCCATGGATCATATGATTAATGGGAATGAAAAATGTTTGATGAAATCATATTGATTGGAGTGACATATGGCGAAACGTTGGGTGGGGGAAGTGAAAAAGTTCTTGTTAGTGATGAATATTTAAGTAACTGACGTTTTACCTATGAAATGTGAACTAACTGTGGTTCGTGAATCAAAATCACAAAATGGAAGTTGGTCTATTGTAATTATATTTCCTTGGTGAGGAAAGCGTAATACACAAAAATTGAAGAAACTACTGCTGACATGGCATAGGTACAACTACAACCTTGTAAAAGGTTATAGTTGAGTTGTGCATCAATGAATTCTACTTCAAAAGTAACCATTTTACCTTATAACTCCATAGGTAATGCATTTAAAATCCCATAGGGTTTAAATAATTTTCCATCAAAAGCTTTCAAAGTAGTAGGTGATTGATTAAATGAAGTAGAGTCTAAGGCTTTCTAACAAGACACATACATAATGCACATAGAGGCTCCTTAATCTCTAACAATATGGAAAAAAAATTCCTCGTACAACAACTTGAATCTGAAAAGAAAGTAGATGTGAGAGCCTAGGTACATGGTCTTGTATATCAAAAACTATAAGACTCGAATCCGATGGATCAATTCCACCAATAGATGATAAAAGTGATTTGTTTTGTGTAGGGAGACTTTGAAGGACTTCGAGGGCCGACATTGCAAAAGGGGCCTAAGCCAAATCTTTGACAATATTATAATTTTGAGTGGCACTAGCATGTGAATTGAAAGATGACCTACGAATGAAACCTGTAGGAGGGGGTCGTAATCAATGTTTCAAAAGATGATCACTCGATATATAGAGGATCAGTAGGAGGTGGAATTGATGTGAAAGGTTTATCTAGAACACCTCCATTTGGAGGATTTATGAGGAGTATAGTCTTTGGCTCCTGTATTCGCCAAAACTGTCTCTAGACACATCTTTATAACAGAAGAGTTTTGAGAAGAGGAGGATTGAATTTGCACAACTATTTTTGTCTCCTAAGAAAGAAAAGGGTTTATTAAAACAACAGGTGTAGAAGTTCCTTGAAGAAATCATAACATGATGCAGACATTCTTTGGTATAATTATCCTTGTTACAAATGAGACAAGGATACCACAATTTATGTTTATCATTAGTATATTGGGTTTTTGGTTTTTCTTGTTGGGGGCGTTTTTTAACTTTTCCTTTGCCCTTCTTTTTACCTCCAAGTTGCTGAGATTTACCAGTTAATGAAGATTGAACCATGTTAATCTCAGAAGTATTAATAGGAGCAGTAGTAATAGGAGGGGGTTTTTGAACAATAAAAATGGGATTAGGGTTAGAATTAGAGTGATCGAATGTTTTACTCATTGACTATTGATTAACATAAACAATCACACCGTCAACAATGTGAGATTTTGTAGATGCTAGTGGAATAGTATTCGATGGACGTAGAACATTAGTAATATTTTTGTATAGCATGCTAGATTTCAAATAAATAAGATATAAGTATTGGGAAAGAGTAATAAGATGCTCCTCAATAACAAATCCACCTTTGGAAACATCAATATAACAAGAAGTAATGACCTAACAAACCATTTTGCTAGTAACTAATTTGTAATATAATATTTAACTAGATAACGATAATGTCTACATTCATGTATATGATTATAAATATATGTGGACTCTAAATGTCGTAATGAAGTCAAAATTTCATTACCAGTTTCATATCGAATTTGTAATTGAAAATGAGTAAAAAATGTTGTTTCCAAGGAGTTAAAATTGGATGCTCATGGTAATTCAATATACCACCTAGCTGCAAGACCAGTAAGAGTATGTTGGAAAAGATGTAGCCAAATAGAATCATCATTTATGGAGTTATATGAACACCATAGATGATAATCCATTACATGATTCGATGGGTCTTCTCTAGGTTTACCACCGAATTTTGGTATATCACTTGGTAGCTTCACATGAATATCTGACTATAAAGGACGATGATAAATTGGATAATTGGTAAGTTGGGACAAGTTTGGTAGATCTAAAATAACAATAAATGGTAACTACCTATTGAAATTAGGTTGAGGATACTAATATCCTTTTGGATAAAGTCTAACTATCGAAGGAGGACCCCCAAGGTGTCGTGAATAGGTTGTGCCATAGCCATATGCATTCCACAAAGATGAGTCAGAGGAGGAAATCTAGGGTAACCTAGAGTAGGTTGAGATGTAAGTGGAACTCCTTGGAAATGTTGACTTGTTTTCATTTTAAGATAATATTGATATGGAATTTTAGATATATCTTAAATAGTTTTCCCAATAGTTACTTGAGGTGTACCCCAAATAGGCTGACTAATAAGAATCTGAGGTACACCTTGAACATGTTGACAAGAAGGAATCTAAGGTACATCCTGAATAGGTTAACTAAAAGGAATTTGAGGTATACCTTGAACAGGTTGACAAGAGGGAATCTAAGGTACACTTCCATAAGAAAGGTTCCAAGAAGTACCAACCATTCCTGGGAATGGGGCACTAGTAAGATGTTGAGTTCCGGTAGGTTGCATTACACTTACCTGAGGTGTTTTGCAAAAAATCATGTAGATTCACAAGTTCATGTAATCTACTAAAACAAGAGACAAGAATCTTCTTCTACTCTTTACAGTAGAAGCACATAAAGATCAAGCAAAAAAATAATCGACAAGAGGAATAACATCAGAGGCACATAACACAATAAATATTTGGGGAAAGCCACAGCTCAAAACCCCAATATCTGTATTGTATTATCCAGAAAACAAAGATGATATTACAATGCTTGTTCTCTCAAAAACAATCCCAACACTCAGTAAAATCAATCTCCAAATCACAAGTAAACTCTTGGCCAACACTTAGCCAATTCTCCAGCTCTCCAAATCCCTATTTCCTTATGCCCTTGGTCAAAGAATTTAGATGAATACAATATGCTCTGCTCAATTTTGAGCTTAACCTGCACAAGTATTTCCTATCCTCCAATTGATGACTTCCTTTGGCTAATACTTTACCAAACTTCAAAACCTCCAAGCTTCTAATTCTTTGCATAATTCTTGAGAGAATTAGGCCATATTTAAAGGAAAATTCCTCAGTTCCTAAATGCATACACTATAAGTGCAACTTAGAAAAATTTAAAACAAATATTACACTGTACCTCCACTCTAGTCTCAACTGGGTCTTTCTCATAATCGACATGCATGAGTTTCTAATGAGGGAATATTCAGCTAACTGGAGTAGCACCAGTTGAGTGCATTAATGCATTAACTGATTGTTAACTCACTATTAGTTCCTCAAACAATTTGGAATTAATTTAACTGGACTTAACTCAGTAAACCGAGTTAAATAATTACAACTAATACTTAACTCATTCTAGACCCCTATAAAATAGGGAGAACATATGCATGACTTCAGAAAGAGTTCCAACTCGAAATCCTAAGTTAACTAAGTTTACTCACTCTAGTTAACTATTACAAGTTGCTATGAGAATAAAATTCGATTTTAATTCATAGTTTAATTCAGGGACAAATTAAACTAGAATTTCTAGATTCTATTTTGATCATTTTTTGTTTCTATTTCAACAACTAGGAGGTGGATAAGATCCAATAACATGTTCCCCCTGAGTGGATGATATGTTCCTACAGGAGGTTTTCCCCCTGTGGGAAAATAAGGACCATAAGAAGATTGTTCCCAAGTAGGATAAGATCATACTGGGGGTTGTTGTGTAAATCCGGCACCACTAGATAATAAATTAAGTTGCTAATAAAATCCTATTTGTACCTCAGATATGGGAGTTTGTGGAGCAACTACACTTTGGGTAGTTTGACCAATACTTGCTAGAGACAAACTAGACAAAATTTCAGGGTACCAAATAGGAAATTGAGGAAAAGAAGGATAAATTGCAGCTCCTCAAAAAATTCCATTAAGTCAATTATAGCTAGTAGGTATGAAAGGTCCACCATAAATGTAGGACTCAGGAGGTCCAATAAACATGGAATGCATACTTGATTCAGAAGGTCCATTAACAAGAGAAAATGAAGTTTGGATTCAAGTGTAGTCTCAGTCATGGTTGGACTATGTAAAAAAGATGAATGAGTCCTAAACATGGGAATTATCCTAGGTGGAGTAACCACTCTTGGAGTGTTAAGAAGAGCTCGATACCAAGGGTTTTTTCATAAAGGAGATGCAAGTTGAACAAGGTAAGGCCCTGTAACTTGGGTAATGGGAGGGTTGACCAAGCCAAGTTCTTCAGTACTATCTTCGATACTCAACAGACTAGGTGGAAGATAGTCTAATTCATCACTTAAAGACATAGGTTCTTGAGATGTAACCAGTAAAGGGTAGGTATTAGACCTAATGAAGGAGAGGTGTAAGTTTCTGAGGTTACTAGCTTGGTATTTTCTAGTTCCCTAGGTGAAAGTACCTCTGGTTCCAAAATTTCACGTTCAACTACTTTAGGTTATGAAATCTCAGGTTTAATTATTTTAGGTTCTAAACTATCAATCGTTTCAATTTCTACCACTTCAGTTTGCAATGTTTCAGGTTTTTAATTTCAATTTCTGTAACAACATGTTTTGGTGTTACTGTTTCTGTAACTTTTGATTTTCCAGGTTTTATAGTCTTTGATTTTTATGGTTTTGTAATCTTCAATTTTCCAAGTGTTATTGAAGGGGGTAAACCATGCATTCTACGAGAACGACGTGGCAAATGTGTCACAATTTTATCAAATTTCTTAAAACCAAAATCAATTCCAAAAATACTTCTTTCAAAACATAACAATATACCCTCTAATATGCAAGAATTTATATTTTTGTTTTTTACAAATAGAATGAAGCACACAATAATTCAATGAGTTCAGCTTAATAAACAAATTAATTCAAGCAAATCTTTTCTTTTTGTGAAAAATAATATTTTATGATAAGCAATGAAAACTCTTTACGAAAATATAAACAACAAAACTCTGAAAATGATCACTAAAATGAAAAAAGAAAGAATAAACAAACTTGAACATTCAAAGAAGCAAGAGACTATTGTTCTTTCAATAGACAATGAAATAATCAAATCAAAGTAATGCAAAAATAAAAAATTTTCACAACAAAATAGCCAATTAAAACCAGAACTAAAAGTTTAACTTACAAAAAACTTAGAACAGACCCAAAAATAATAGTAATCAATAGATCAAAGATCACAAAAAGAAATCCTTGGGAAAATTTTATTTTTTCTATGACTGATGCAGGTATCCAGTAAATATCAGTCTGATGAACAGGGATAGTCATAGTTTATAAAAAAAACACAGTGTGATGCCAACACACTGCCTCTCACAGTAGAGTATGATGATCGCAAAACTCAAGAAAAAATAAAATGATTTGAAAATGTCTAAAATATATGGGGTTTTGGAATCAAATAGGGGTTTTCAGAGACTCAGGAACAATTCAACTTAAGAAAACAAGTAAAAGAACTGAAGAAAAACTCATTCCTCAGTGGATTTGCTAATTTTGTGTGGAAAAATAATTTCTCTTGTGTACAAGAGCGATCTCCCTAGTTTCGAAAACCAAACGTTAGAACAAAAAACACACAAAATTATACAAACTTTCCCTAGAATACTGTTGAAAATGTGAATATGGACATACCTGGTAAACTGAAGTTTGTCCTTGCTTATTCTTTTTTTGTTGTAGCTCATGTTCTTCCTTTGATCCTCAAAGCCAAAACCTACAATATTACCAAAAAACAACTAATCAAAGCATTTGACACGTAAAATAATCAACATATTCTAAATAGATGATCAAGCAGTTCTATTACAATATTTTCACAATGATACAACATACATGGGAAATAAATATACATTGTATTGATAGAGAAAAGGAGAGATTGACAACCAAAGCCTTGATGTTAATATCTTCCTCCCAATAGTCCTCAATTCCAACCATGAATTCAAAAGCCTTCAATGGATACTTTAGCGGAGTGAAATTATACTTCAAGAGTAAAAAGTCCAACCCCTTTTCCTTTGAGTGCATTGTATTTGTAGGCCAAGGATAGGAGTTTCAGATCCACTTAGGTAGGAATTAGTTCCACAACAGAGGGGATGGGATCCACTATGGTAGGGATGATAGCCATTATGGTAGGGATTCGAGCCCATATCCTCACCGATCGGAAAGATACCTTCACAAGGCTTCTAGAATGGAAGCTTTGCAAACTTTTTTATTTTTTACCATTGTAAAAATATTGAAACACTTTTTATGAAGGAAAATTGCATCGACGATGCAAAATATTAACTATGTAAGGTGAAATGGGTTGTAATGAAAAATACTTGCAATGACCTCCAAAAATAGGGTTTTTAAGGTATGTAATCTAGGATTCTTATATTTTATGGAGAGGTATTTATTACATCCTTTTCGGGGATTGATGAAAATAGTTCTTCGGATAGTGAAATATCCTGATTTGACATCATTTACCTAGATGTGAAAAAATAATGTGTAACAATAATATTGACCAAAAAATAAGAAAATGAAGGGATAGGTAAAGTACCAAAGAAAGGATATGGTCCTAGTGGAGAAGGGAATATGACCTACCCTGGAGAAGAGATCTCTGACATGGATCATTGATCCTGGAGCACTATTTTAGAGGATGTACCCTGTGGGGAGGACGAAGGGGACTCCATCACTTCATCCCCTATGTCCTTTTCAAGAGGAGAAGAGTGCGTTGTGTAATCTTTAGCCATGGAAACAGGGGCTCTAGGTGAGGGGTTGTGAACTTTTTTAGCTTTTTTCTTACCTTTGAATGACAACTAACACTAAAGAAAATTATGGCCATCCTTGTGTCAATGTCTACACTTAATGTAATTACTTCATAATCCAGAGACTGTGTGTGTGATACCCCCCTTGTGTACAATCTACGTTTCACTCTAGAGTCCTCCACAAATGTCCATAAGTACTAGAACCCTTGCCACATTTAGTTCCTTGGTTTCCAAGAAGGACATGTCAACATCAAGCAACTCACCTTGATTTTAACCAATAATAGAAAGAGAGCCCAAACATGGAGATCCATATGGGATTTTATCCATCCTTTTCTTTTTGGGGTCGAAGAGAGGGTTTCAACATTTGAGGAGGAGGGGAGTTGAATCAATATGCCAATTTTTTGGAGAACCCATGAGGCCTCCTCCTTGTCTAGAAAGATTATTGCAAACCACCCTTTGACCATAAAATGTACTGCCGACATATTTTTGAGGTGGTTTCTCTATTATGAACTAACCTAATCTAAGGGTTTTTTGATTGAAGCAATGACCTCTAGCCCAGTCGATCAGAGTGTGTTCCACCATGTCCATGACCTGGTGAATTTTGACATCATCACCCAAGACCATTATTTTTTTTTCCTTTGAATTCTTTGATAATGGGACATGGCTTCCTATTTTCACCACCTTCAGTCGGATGGGGTTGCAGGAAGGGGGAGGGGGAGATAAGGGCGGTAGCTTGACCTAGAATTGATTCTCGGGATGGTAATAGGATAAATAAATACAAGATCCTGAGAGGGAAAGGGATGAAATAAGGGGTAGAGGGGTTTGTTGATGAGGGCTTCAAAAAGAAAATGGGGTCAGTGAATCCTAGTGGATAAGGGGTTCCACTCACTAAAAAGGCAAGGGGAGTTGACGAAGAAGCCTTAGAGACTTGGAAAAACCCCACAGTTCCAACTTTAGGGAAGGGATGGGGGAGATTTAGAACCTTAATTGGGTGGGGATACAAGGAGGAAGATCAACAAGAGAGTGAGAAGATATGGAGACGCCAATGGAATAAGAAAGTGGGTCTAGCAGGGGGAAACCTAGTGGGAGAAAATCTTCCTGGTGAGTCTAGGCTAATGGAAAAAACCAAAATTTAGGAGGCTATTATCACAGGAATAAGGCTTGGATATGGGTTGAGAGGAAAGAAGAGGGAAATTTTGAAACAAAGAGGAAATACCATCTAGAGAGGGAGAGGACGGAACCAAAACTTGACTAGTAGAGAAGTTCTTCGATAGATTTTCACCTAGTGTGAAGGTAGGGTAGGTGATCCTTGTGGAAGTGCCCAAGATAGTACAAGATTCCACCACATTCTTTGATCACAACTTCCTCCATTTTTGACCTTCCACTTCACAACTCTCTAGGTTCATGCCTTCTAGATCTTGGTAATTTTTCTTACCATTCTGAGGACTAGCAATTGACAAGGTGAAAATGGGTAAACCCTCATGAGGTTCCTCAATAAAATATACTAAAATTTCCTCCATGGGGTAAACTTTAACTCAAAAACGACATCATATGGAAGCCTACATTGATTGATTGGTTGTAATGGGGGAAATGGGACGTCGTTACCATAACTTTGTTGCAAGAGAAACTAGAGAAAATCCTAGACTGCCCAGTAAAAGAAAACCCTGACAGTCATGGAAAAACAATATGCATGGAAATAAAACACACTATGGATTTCAGAAGGCAAGGTGGGCCTTCGAGTAGGCAGGAAAGATCATATGTGTGTTAGAGGGGAGTTAAAAGTCTAGTGGAGGATTTCGTTGTAGCTGCTTGTAGTGATCCTTTCTCCATCTCCCCACTTGTTGCATGACGTAAACTAAACCTTTTGGTCAAATTTCCTAGGAGGAACCAAAGTGGTTGTGATTTTTAATGAGGTATGCCATATTGTATGCCTAATAAAAAAAATGTCAACATTGTACATATTAAGAGGCTCATGTTAATATTTCTAATTGTTATCTCAATATATCCTACATGTGTCTTTCTCCCTTATATTCCCAAAAGTGCATATGTTGAATATTTCATCCAAATCCTTATCTCCATCAACAACTTGGTAGGTAATTTCTAACATTTTTTTCTTTAACACAAGTTACATGTGCACCTCACAAACATGAAAGTGACTCTCCAAGTGTGGTCGACTACAAAACAAGAAATATTTAATTGGTCTTCAAGGAAGAATCAAACTATGGGCTAGAAATGAATAACCCAAATGTATCAAAAACTTGGTGCACAATACTTCCTAGCTCTAAGTTTAAAGGCACAATTCTTCATGAATACATTAGGTGTGAGGGATGGTTCCTAGCCAATAGATGAACCTATGTTTTAAGAGCACAAGAACACATCCAATTTTCCCATATGGATTAACACATAACAATGAGCTAAGCCAGATCATCTTCATCAAAGAACACTAGGATAAAAACATTATCTTCATGCAACAAGGTCTTTTCACCAGTATTGTATGCATCCCACATAAGCTTGAATCTAGATTGTATTACTAGAAATACTTCCTCTTGTGTCACCAATTCATTCTTATAGCCCACCCACTAGTGAGTTGGGGTGGCCTTCAATGTGGTTTCCAAGGTGACAACACACAACATAAATTATATTTTATGATGCATTTCTTCTAGAAAATTCCTCACATTCCGAATGCCACCAACCTTCAATGGTTTGCACAATTCAATGCTGATAAAACACATAGATTAAATCATAGTGGAAGATATGCAACTTGCTTGCATTTAAATATTTTCCATCTATTCATTGCCTCCTCCTCTAAATTGGTTTTAAACAACAACAAAATTGACCAATTGAGTTCCCCATAGATAATAATGCTAAAGTAATCCTTAGGCTTTCTAGAAATCAATATAATTGATAGAATTACATAGCTCAAAAAATCATTGTTCATAAGTTCCACAAACTTCTCTTCCTGCATCAAATCAAATATTACACAACAAAATTCCCCTCCACCTTGAAATAATCCACCTTTTCTTGAGATTAAAAATAACATCATTGTTGATACCTAGCTTATACCAAGCAACACAATATAGGGATCCCTCTCATCCATGGTCTCATTGACTTGAAAATAGGCCTGCATTCAAACACCAATAATTTCTATTTCAACCTCCTCCAAGTGTCTAATGGGAGTAGATCATGTATTAATTAGGTTAGCTTAGTTGGATAAGACATTATGGAAACATAATCTACCCATAAAATCCCAAGATTCTTAGGCAAAACATTAAAATCAAAGCCATATCTAACATGACACTGGATACTTCTATCCACCAATTTTAATGTGCAATCAAATATCCTTGTTGGTGTATTTCTTTTTCTATCCCACTCGATGCATGTCTATTAGAGAGAGGGGTGTTGATCTTAGGCTCAACTTCTGTGATATACAAAAAATTGTCTAGTAATTTACATAGCCATTGCAAGGAATCATAAAATGAGAAATTCCCATAAATGTTTGTAACCAAGCTTTCACTTCTCCATCACCTAAATATTACTAATAATATGCAATGTTAAGAAATGCACTATGTGAGTCACAGTTTTGGCATGCATATTTGGTGTTTATATGACCCATTTTGCAAAATTTCATCAAACCTGAGTTCTACTTGTGTAACTTTGAAAAACTTATGACTAGGCACTATCTTAGTGTCAATGTTGATCCTATAATTAATGCAGGTCATGATTTTCACCATCATTTGATAGTGGGCCAACATCCCTAAGCTTAGTGTAAATGGAATTGGTTCCCACATGTCCCCTATGTTGTGCTTCAAATTTATAAATTAGCTCTGGAAAATCTTTATTATCATGTCTTATTTTCCAATAGTGTCCACACCTTGACTCATAATGTAATAATAAATTAAACTCAATTTGGCCCAATTGATTTCAATTTCAACACTATGGGGGATCCTAACCTCCATCATATTCCCCTAGTTATCATTGACTTGGTCACACCTCATGACTAAAGGTTTTTCCACAAAGGAATTATTCCCAAATCACTTGAAAACATATTATAGAGGAAAACATTTGGTAGTCGTATGAACAAATAAATATTACAAAAATCACAAAATGTATCCTTGGATATTTCTTGTACCTTTCCAACAAATGGTAGTGTTGAAACTTTGGAAGAACTGCTTACGATGTTATGCTATCTCTCCTACATATTTCTTGATCCCCCTAGCTCAAATATATATGTTGCTAAGACTTAATTTTCCAATATTATTTCATAATTTATTGCCTCATCTCATTCATATTTATAACAAACCCTAGTAGGGTTCTTTTATTGTATTTCATATACCATTGAATATCCATTCCAAACATAGAGTTGGAAGTAAAAAATGTGCAAATCATTATCATTTCTATATGCATCCAAATTGAATCACACAAAAACTAATGTTGCTTCATTCCCTCCTAGATCCTCCATGAGAATAGAGGTAATAATATTGCAGAGTCTCCTTATATCTTCACTATGATAGAAAAAATTTGGATTTTAAGCCAAATCAATTTCTTATGGATAATATTAGTTCCTTTGTGTTATTCCTTAGGTTTGAATTCCACTTACACTAGCAGTGCTACTCTTATTGCTTTCAATTGGTAATGGTATTGATCTGATACATAGATATTTGTTGGGGGCCGGGGGGTGTAGTGTGTCTAGGAATCATCATCACATGAAATCAACATAGGATTAGCTTCATGGTCTTCCACAATGCTTGCAACAAACCCGAGATTCTTCCCAATTTATCATTCTTGTTAGAATGTGTAATATTCTCTCCCAAATATAACTACTATTTAGGTACAATTCTCATATTGGAGACTTTTATACTCTCTACCTAAGTGATTGCAATTATTTGGGTCCAATTTTTCTCCAATATTGTTGTTTCACACCTGCTCTTTTCATTCAAATGGGACTTTCTCTTACAAATACTATCTCTCCAACACAACACTATTAACCATCACAACTCTAATCTTCAACTCTCTTAACTTGTGTAACTAAATATTTTTAATGATTTCTACTTTGCACTCTTGTGTGATGAACTCTTTTCTTCCACACACTTTCTCCATATTTTCTTTCCACCATAATTTTGTTAATGTTTCTCCTTCTAATCACACTTCTATCTATTAGTTTGTTCCTTTTGATGCACAAAATATTGATGAAGGGAAAGCCAATTTTTGAGTGAGAGCCAAGGGGAAACCATTATGAAATCTACCCATTATCACCTTGGTGTACTTACCTCTCACTTATATGCAAACAGGATGATATCCTAGACCAATGAGGGATCCCTAAATAGGAAAACTAGGTCAAGGTTGCCTTGGAGCCACAAAGGAAAACATAGCTCTTGTTTAAGGTAGCTCACCCAACCCCCAAAGGAAAAGGCACAAAGAGAGAAGGAAAATGAGATAATCTCAGTGCAAATATTACCTACTTGACTTAACTTGCACCATTGCAAGTTATAAAAATACCACAAACACGATTGATACAATTTCAAATATATATATATATAAGTGACAAAAATGGTTATTAATGATATTCCAAATCATGGATAAAAGTTCCTATGCAATAATAACAATAACAATGTAGTGCGATCAAATTTAAAACCAATGATAATCAATGATAGTTGGATCCCTATAACCAAGGGAACCATTTGCTTAGATATAAATCTGTGTTGTGCATGAATATGCATATATTAAAAATAAGCCTTATGCAATTACAAACTTCTTGTCATCATGTGCATATGTGCTTGGGTTATAAGCTTTCAATGTGTACAAGCAATGATGGTGATTATAAGAAATGGAAAAACCTAGTTAATGATGGCCATGAAAGATAATGAAACACAAGCTCAATGATTAATAGCTGATGATGATATTATGAGTTGCTTTCAAACTAGGATTAGGCTTGACGGGATCACATAAATTAGTCATGCCTCAAGCTAGAAAAGGGTTTATGTCCCTTATGACGTCAGATCACATGAGTTTAATGTCAAAATTTTAGGGGGGACTAGGGGAGTAATTGCTGATTTTCTAAGTGCAATAGCGGCTAGCACAATATTTTTGAAAAATATGATAATCACTTTTTATGTTGATCTTCTTTTAATTATTCCAATATATCATTCAACAATTATACTTCAGAAAATTAACCATAAAAGAACAGTAGAATGATAGAGATCACAATGTACAAAGAGAAGACAAGATTTACCCTTGGAAAACCCACAAGGCGAAAACTTAACAACATTTTCAATAGACAAATTATTTTGTTCAACAAGAGACACACCTAGACCGATGGTCCAACCTGGTCTATCACTCCAAGTCAAGCCTCCCAATATGATCTAGCGCTTCATTTTGCCTTATTTGACCTAATATTTCGACCCTCTCGCAAACTCTAGAATCCCAGAAATTTGGCCCTTGCAACAGAAACTACCCATAAAATGTGAACTGTAAAGAGAGAGAGACTATCCACATGTGTTAGCATGTGTGAGAGAGAAATATATGAAACTAATCTTCTTTTTGTCCTCCTTTTCCTTTTTTATCTTCGCTAGGATGCCCACAAACTATCTTCCTAAGGAAGTGTGAATTGGTGGGGGAAGAATGAGGTAAAGTTGTCTTTATATAGTGACTTGCAAAGTAAAATGGGTGTGTCCTTCCCTAGGCTGACTTGAATTAGTAGGAGGTCGAATTGAAAAACTTGGAACAAAAAATTTCAATTTCAAAATTTATATTTTCTTCTTTTAAAATTCGGAATGGGGTTTTGACTCAAAATATATTTTTCATTTGACTCATTTAAATATGTCTTACAATAATCAATATAATTACATCAAGTGGCCAGATATACATTATGAAGACTAACCATAGTTACAAAATTCAAGACTCCCTCTTAACTAAGGAGGTATTCAAAAATGATTGTCATAGATTTTCTCAAGTTGACAAATTTCTCTAAGGAAAAGGTTATATCAAATCATCATCAACATCATCATTAATAGCATCATCATCTACCATTAGCATCTGCTAGTAGTCATATCCTAGTTGGTACCTAACCCATGGGTTACCATCAACATATCAGAACTCACTCTCTCAGAGTGATCAATCCTTAGATATAAATCTCTTACTAGGACAAAATGTTGAAACTCAACCCTCCTGGGGAATACGAGCAGGAACTCACTCAACCATCTTGGGGAGTCCTCACTCAACCCTTTGGGGAGCACTTTAGGCCCTTATGCTAAAAATACCTCACTCAAACCTACCTCAGGGAGTGATAAGGTCTGCAATACCTCACTCAACCCTATCTCGAGGTGTGATCTAGTCTAGATGCTAAAAGACCTCACTCGACCCTTACCTAGGGAGTGATCAGGTCTAGATGCTGCAATAAATCACTCAAAAATTACTTGGGGAGTGATCGAGTCTCCTCATCGAGGGACACTCACTCAACCCTATTTTAGGTAGCACTTTGGGCCTATCGAACTATTCTCCCTATTGGTATAATTTCCATCCATGGTGCTATCAAATCAACACTCCCTCTCAATAAGAGGGGTAATCTTCCCAAGCCACAACTTGTCTCCAAAGTACATGGAATACTCCCTGGGAAACGAATTTGTCAAGACATTAGCTATCTACTCATCAATAGAGATGTACTTGTTCCTTATCGCTCTCCTTTATACCATGTCATAGATGTACTGGTACTTGATCTCAATATGTTATGAAACCAACTTAAGAAAAAGATAGAAAAGATAGATCCACACCTTAGAATTCAGCCTCTTCGAGGGGGAAACCTCCTTTACATTGCATAAATGAACAATTCTTGGATGACACAAATGAAAAAACCTCCTTTCTATATAGAGGAGTCTGAGTCACAATATAACCCAGCCGACCTAACAATAATAATATAAAGCCACAAAAATAACAATAGAGGGATTCTATGGGGCACAATAATAACAATATGGGGCCAATAAGGGCACAACAATATTAATAAGGGATGCAACTACAATAGAAATGGGGTAATCACTGGTATTATAGGGACCCAACATGCCCCTCTCCTTCAAAAAAGTGTTGTCCTCAACGCTTGAGTAGTTCTAGATGCTTCTGTATAAATTTTTTATCCTCCCACGTGGAATCTTCAACGGATAAGTTCTTCCACTTGATAAGATACTCTAAAATTGATCAATTTCATCGCTGTCGAGTTCTTGTTTCTGTGACTGCTTATGGTTCCAATATAATTTTTCATTCCTCATCAAGTTCTGGAAATATTGTTTGAACTGGAAGCTTGTCGCCTATAACCTTCTTTAAACATGAAACATGGAAAAATGGGTGCAATCGAGAAGCTGCAGGAAGCTCCAATTTGTATGCATAGTACCAATCTTTTGCAACACCTTGTACGGACCATAATACTTTGGTGATAATTTATTATCCTTCTTAGCTTGCTTGAGGGACATTTTCTTATATGGTTGTAACCATAGGAATACCCAATCACCTACATCAAAACTTCTTTTGCTGCGATGTTGATCTGCCTGTTGTTTCATTCTATTATGTGCCAACATGAGGTTAT
>APFE030698209.1:86709-112432 GCA_000404065.3 Pinus taeda | reverse complement strand
AGGTCTTTCTCCCATTTTCAAGGCTTGACATGAAGAGATGAGGCTTAAGACTTGCAAAGGAGGTATGTATGAGTGTTGATGGACTCACACAAATTGTAGAAAGTCATGGTGACAATTTTTTGTGTAATAGACACCTGCAGCTGGGTGCATAGGGCGATGTCAAGTCTGTAATCAGGATTGAAGATTAATAAAGAGAAGTTGATTCTTATTTCTGTGTATTTGTTGTACATTGCATTCTTTATGTTTATATTGATTTATCTATCGTGCACATTGATATGATTGATGGATATGCTATAATAATCCTTAGTCTTGCATAAACAAGTTAAGTAATCAGATAATAACAGACTAAATAGCAAGGAACTTGGGTATTCTAGGGGTTTCACCCCGAATAGGGTTGCATGGAAGCAACAACATTGGGTGCAAAGGAATAGCAAGTGCGTGTAGCGACAGGTTAGACCGCGAACCTCCAGAGGCTCATCAGACATCCCCAATGTGTGGACTGTTACCGAAAGGGCCAGTAGTACCGGGATTTTCTTGGCTAAATCACCTCTGAACCTGGGTCAGGCCCATACAAGCCAACACATTGGATTAACAGGTAATAATATTGGTTGATTCAGGTAGTACCCATAACTTCATCAACTACAAATTGGAAAAACTTCTCAATTTCTTTGTATATCTAGCACCAAAATTTCAAGCAATGACTGTAGATGGAGGTACCATAAATTGTTTAGGGAAGTGCAATAAGATTAACTCGAATATGGGGGAGTATTTAATGGTTAGTCCCCATGATTTCAATCCAAATGGGTGGTGTTGATGTTGTATTATAGGTCCAATGGTTACAATCATTGGGAATATTGGCCCTTAATTTCCAATATCTTTCCAAAATATTTTTCTTATAAGGAAAGGATGTTGAGCTTAGAGGTATCCAAGGGAAGCCTAGTAAAGTGATAAGCTCTAATAGCATGACAAAATTGCTAAAAATTTGAAACCAAGATGTAGTTGCACAATTGTGTTCATTATATGTTAAAACATATCTATCATCTATGTCAGTGGATCTTAAAAAAGTTACCAACAATCATGCTAAGGTATTTGGAGAAATTCCTAAGGGGTTTCCACCTATCCAATAACATGACCATGCTATTCATGTGAAACCTGGAATTGTTCCATCTAAGATTAGGCCTTATAGGTATCCATATGCACAAAATATTGAGATTGAGCATATGGTTCAAGAAATGTTAGATACGGGCATCATTTAGCCTAGCCATAATGCTTTCTTTTCACAAGTTGTGATGGTTATCAAAAAAGGATGGTGTGTGGTAAATGTGTCCAGACTACAAATAGCTCAACAAAATGACAATAAAATATAAGTTTCCTATTCCTATCATTAATGAAATGTTAGATGAATTGGATGGAGAAAATTTATTTAGTAAGATAAATCTTCATTATGGATATCATCAAATTGGAATAAGGAAAGAAGACATTCCCAAGGCAACTTTAGAACACATGAAGCTCATTATGATTTTTTGGTTATGCCATGTGTACTTACAAGTGCACCCTCAACTTTTCAAAACTTGATGAATTTTATTTTCAAACCCTTCCTTAGAAAATTTGTGCTAGTATTTTTTATGGAATTTTGATTTACAAAAGACTTTGGGAATAGCATGTACAACATGTTGACAAGGTATTATCACTATTGGAAGAGAAAAACTATATTCAAATCCTCTAATTATGCATTTTCAATTCAAGAAGTGAAATATTTGGGTCATATTGTATCACACGGTAGTGTCAAGGTGGATATTAAGAAAATCAAAGCTATGGTGGAATGACCAACATTAAATACCTTAAAGAAACTCAAAGGATTCTTAAGATTAATAGGATATTACCACAAATTTGTTAGGAATTGTGAGAAAATGGAAACACCTCTAACAAACTTATTGAATAAGGAAGCATTTTCTTGGACTAAAGAAGCAACCAAATGTTTGAAGAACTTAAATATTCTATGTGCACAACTCCTGTCTTGATGATGCACGACTTCACAAAAATATTTATTGTGGAGTGTGATGTCTTAGGACATGGAATTAGTGTATTTTTGATGCAAGAAGGAAAACCCATTTCCTTTGAAAGTAGTGAAATTAAAGGAAAGAACTTAATTAGACCCATCTATGAAAAATAAATGTTGGCAATACTACATGATAATAAGAAATGGCATCCATACATAATAGGGAGAAACTTCAAATTAAAGATGGAATATGATAATCTAAATTACTTCTTGGAGAAAATACTATCTTCTGAATATTAAAAAAAATGGGTCACAAACATGTTGGGTCATGAATTTGAAATTATCTACAAAAAGGGAAAGAAAAATCTTGTTGCAGTTACACTCTCAAGGAAAGAGGAAGACACAAATGGTTTACTATGTGATATTTCTATTTCACAATTTGACTAGGTGGAATAATAAGTGATAGAATAGTTGCAAGATAAGAAGATATGCAAGATCATTCAACAACTACAGGAGGACCTTGATGTAGTAGAAACAATTACATGGAAAAATGATATGTTATTGTATCAAGATCACATATGCTTATGTAAGCATTATCAACTCGAATGTAAGGTCCTATTGGAATTACATACTTCTTCTATAGGAGGATATTTATGTTTCTTGAAGACATACCATAGGATCAAGAAATAATTTTTTTGGTAATGCCTTAAAGCAAATGTGCAAAAATTTGTGGCGAAATATGTGATATGCCAAAAAAATAAAGGTTATATTATCAACACCCTTTGGCTCCTTCAGCCATTAAACATACCAAGCCAACATTGGGAATAATTTTTAATGGATTTTATTATAGGTTTACCCAAATCTTAAGGAAAGAGTTTGACTGTGGTAGTGGTAGATTAAATGATAAAGTATGCTCAATTTCTCTCTCTTTCCCATCCTCTTAAAGAAGGTATTGTGGTAGAAGCATTCATGGAAACAATCCAAAAGCTGCATGGAATACCAAATATTATTGTAAGCGATAGAGATCCAATTTTCATTATAAATTTTTGGACCGAATTACTTTCTTGTTTCAGTACTCAATTGGCTCAAAACTCATCTTACCACCCGCTATCTGATGGGAAAATTGAGAATGTGAATAAATTTGTGGGAGGTTGTTTCCACTGTTTTGCATATGAAAAACAAGCAAAATGTGTCAAATGATTTTCATTAGCAAGTACAACACATCCTTCCATACTCCATAAAAAATGTCACCATTTATGACACTTTATAGATATCGTCTTCAATCCATCAAATCACTCTTGAAAAGGACTATAAATGCTCAAATAGTATAGGACTACATCCAAAACCAATAAGAGGTTCTCAAAATATTGAAGGAAAACTTGGTTATGGAGCAAAATAAGACGAAACAACAAGCAAATCAAGATCATGGTGAAAGGAAATTTCAAATGGGGGATTCCATATTTGTGAGAGATGTCCCCCAAGCAGAAAAAGCACCAATTAACTCCAAGGTATTATCGCCCTTATAAGGTGTTTCATAGAATTGAAGGTATGGCCTACAAATTGGTGTTGTTGTCACATCTCCATATAACCATAATAAAATTAATTATAGAAGGTAAAAACCACTGGAAAGAATGGATTTTTATTTTTATTTTAAGGAAGTAAATTTCATTTCCAATCTTCAATATTCCACTATTGAATTTTTTTAACTCTTCTTTTTGGGTTTCAAGTCATATAAATGTTCCATCTATTCCCATTTAATCATTTTCAATTTTCCTTTTTTCTTATTTTCCATATTGTATGCATAGGGTCTCCGTTGACAGTGTTGGACCTGCCAACAGTCAGGGGATCTCCCCGATATGAAGTCCCAACTAGACTTCACATCATTTGGATTAGGAGTCCCAACATTGGAGTATCAATGATGTGTCTTGGTTATGAAAATGCATCGAGTGGTGCACAATAACTTTGGTGAAAGTGAGTGTGTGACCCTGTAGAAGGTCAATTGTGATGCGTGGTGGTTCCAACGCATGAAGGGAAAAGGAATTGAGCCACTTAAAAGCCTATAATGGTACACAACATGAAAGGAAACCATGAGAATAATGACATCAAAAGATAATATGTGGAATAGTCCACAAGTTAACAGTGACAAATTAATACAACAACACACATTCAAAAAGATTCATACAAATGAAAATGAAATAGTTCATAAGCATAAGCATAAGTTAAATAACATTCATTGTAAATACAAAAAGAATAGTCTTACTATATTCACAACATATCCATGAAAGTGTGTTGGATCTGAGATTTTATTAAAAGTGAAATTTCCAATCCTACATACACCATTGAAAAACCACTAGCATCAATAGTGGAATGTGAAGTCAACGAAAAATGGTCCTCCACAGAAGTATACTCCCTCTGTACTACGAAGAACCCAAGGCTCTCACAAAACTCCCAAGCTCTTTCTAAGCCTGATCCTAGGCCAAATTTTGGCTCCCAAAAGCCCTTTACATGAGTTATGAGGTTCTATTTATAACAAGAAGGGGTGGCTCTTCAACTCCCCTTTGTGACCTTTGGACTACCCTCATGAATTTTCAACTTATTTACAAAATAACCCATTACATTACATCATGAATCTTCACATTCCAATATTGACACTTGGAATTCCACTTACAAATAAATTAAAAATAATATTACAATTTACACTTGTACCCATATGAGACAAAATAGGGTAGATACAACTTGACAGCTTAACAAGACAAAAAAATATGATGCTTGAGTTTGGGGAAACTCTAACTCACCAACTCCCACTTTATGCTTCTCGATTATGTATTCGTGCCAAGCCTAGTACTATGTGATGACATCCACAAACTATGTGATGGTGTATGGCTAGAAGAGGACTCTAGCCTCCATGGAATATGGGTATAATGTTTTGGAAGTTTCTACTTACCTTCAAAGCATGATCAACATTTTCTCACTTCAATGGGGCCACCAATATATCTTTGCATGTTCTATCCATTCACCTCCAATTCCTCCTTCGTGGAAATAATTTTTAGTTGCTCCAAGTATTCCCCTACCTCCTTTATGACCCCGTTCCTTCATTTGGATTCAGTGAGTGAGCCAACTAATGGGATCTTGTGGGTAATCACCAAGGAATCTAGACTGTTGTATATCCATGCATACGAGGCCTAAATGTTACCAACGAATGGGGCGATATGCTTGTTGTTCTGAACCAACATCCGTAATCTTTCTTTCTCAAACTCTGTGTGTGGCTTCATATTCTTATCCAATTCAAGCAGTGCCCCTTTGTATCGCATTGTCCATTCATGCACGACAGTGATTGCATCTTGCACATTTATGAGAGTTTTTATGAAGTCTTTACACTATTGCTGCAAGCAAAGCATTCAGAACACTGCCTTATGTACGGTAACAATTACCTCATAGAGAACTTGCATGGTCTCTCTAAGTGTCAATACTTCATGTAGTATCGTTTCCTTCATTTCCTCCAAGTGGACCTATGCAGAAGCTGTGTTCTGAGCTGCTATGTAGAGTTGTTGAACCTCTTTCCTGGAAGCCTGCAAGCTATTTTCCAGTTTCTTATTCTTGGCCATAAAACACTAATTGTTTGACTTTGTTGCACCTACGAAGGCCAAGTCGATTGAGGAAATGGCTTCAAGGTCTCTCCTAGTGTCAGCCATAATTACCCTTTATGTCATAAAAGTAGAAGATGCAAGATCATCTAGACAATGCTTCTTATGCACTTGTACAATCTTCTTTTAGAGTTCATTAAACAAGAGACTGTAAGTGTCCAAAACTAGATCATTGACAAGAGGAATAACTTCCCCTTCCTTTCATGGAGATGAATTTGCTACCAAAAGTGGTGCAAACTAAATAATGACCTGTTGTGTGCTAGGCATCAAGTCGACATCATGATTTTGTGGCTTCAATTTCGCCTCTGTATCATCGATCTTTATCATTTGATCAATATGATGAGCAAGCTCCTGATCCTACATATGTCCTCCCTCCTTGTCTACTGATGGTTGGCTCTGTTATTGCTCTTCATCTTGTGTCTGTGTTTTTTCTTCTTCTATTGTGTGTTTCCTTTCTTCTTCCTCTTGCTTATTCTTCTCTTCTTGTTCTTGGATCTTCTTTTCTTCCTCCAAATTCACAAAACTTTGGCTATGTCTGTGGAGAGTTTTCTTCCGGTCCAGTCTCTGACCGATAGCTACTGGTAAAAAGATAATACCAGGTGATCTTCCCCTCTTCCTTTGTTTTACTCTTTGCATACTTTGTTTTCTCACTGCCTCAATTGCTAAAGCCACCTTTGTAACCATTAGATCCACTTTCATCTTAAGACTTCTTTCTCCCCATAGACTATGAGCAACATTTCTCTTTCCTTTATCCTGCACAGGGTTTCTCCCTTCTGTTGTCACTTCTTTTGGAGTTGCTACCTTCTGTGGAGTGACCTATGAATCTCTTTCTATACTGACTGGATCATGTGGTATGGAGGCATTGTAGGAATTCTTCCATCGATCCTTCTCCTGCCAGTGAAAGGTCCAGTGGAATCACTGAGAGTGTTGCACAATGGTTCTTGCAAATACCATGGGGATCGTATGAATTAAATTCTTGGGTATCAAATGCAAACTTCTCTATCGCATTTCCTTCAATATTCGTGACTTTCAGGTTCTTTATCTTGTACAATCAAATTTTCATAGGAAGAGTTCACAAAGGTGTTTTATTCTTCTTTAGCAAAGCACCTGATAACCCTATGGCAAGATGATACAACACTTCTTGCATGACGATATTGTCAGTGGCATACCTTGGAAAAAAATGCAGAGCTTCTCTTTGCCAAACACTCTAAGGAAGGTGTCATCTAGTGAGGAAAACCAAACTGCGATCTTTGATATTGCCTCCATTTCTATAGGCGACATGCAAGATGGTTCTTCCTAAAAGACCATCCTGTATAGCAGAATGGGGAAGTGGTTAGTTAGATTCTCCATAACCCCTCGATGGATGGAATATGAGGGTATCTTGTATTGGATGTGGATAGAAAGTTCTCGAGGTGACCAAGCCTAGTTCATACTAGAAAATGCATTATGTGCACAGATTTCATCGAGTAAATATGCAGCCATATAAAATCTCACTTGCTTTCCCTTGGGAGGATTTAGGGCATTGCCTACATGGATCCTTAACTATTGAGCCAACAAATATGACAAGATAAGTGGCTTCCCATTGTTCACAATCTAGTTTAGAAGGACTACCCACCCTTCTAGAAAGGTCTTTGTGTTCTGTTTACCGTGGATTCTACAAGCTAAGATGATCAACATTTGATAGGCCCTCTTGAGAGACCTTATGTTGTATGTGTTGGTGGGTGTCTATTGAAACTTTCATGGCTCCTTCACCCAACTCTTAACAACATCCCTTGTGACTACATAGTTGTTGGTGGAATAGAAGAGTGAATCCATGTGTGCTTCTAGACCAGGAAAATGTTGCATACGTTGATAATCTGCTACTAGAAAAGTAGCAAGCCTCTATCTGCTAGTACTACTCAAATTCATGTTCTTCATGTCACTATGTGAAACATTCGAGTTAGTGACATCTGCACATGGGAAGTGATGAGCCCCAGAAATGGGTAATTATATGGGCTCATTCTTCCTCCTATTTCGACTTAATCCACCATTCTCATTAGTTTATTGCATTTTTTTAAATATATTTATGCTAATAGAGTGAATTGGGTTAGTCACTTTGCCATGTAGTCTAATGTGTGTTCTATGCAGAGTTTTTGGCCAATTTTGGATAAAGTCAAGGGATTTATGAACAAATAGCAGCCAAAACTCGAGGAAAATAGGGAAGAGGATTTGTAGCGGGGTGTCTCCTTCATTTATGACCCCTTTCCTTGAATCCTCCATCAACAACTTGGAGCACAAAGGTCGACATTAATGATTCCAAGGGGCAGTCGAGTAAGTAAACAAAGGACTACTATTTATCTCCAGTCAGAGGAAGCCGAGTTCCTTGATTTTAGGAGTACTGTTGAAGGACTCCATTTGTATAAATAAGGAGGCTTAGAGCCTCAATAGGTTAGTCAGTTATTAGGAGATTTTCGCACTTTTGTGCCACATTGTGTTCAGCTCATTTTCGAGTTCCTTTTTGAGAATAGTTTATGTAATGTGACTGCTATTTTTGATAATGAAGATGAAACAATTTTTGAGCCAGCACTGATCTCTTTCAGAGGGCTGAAGCTTTTGGGTTAGGGCCCAACCCAAGCTGCCCAAAACCTCCTACTATGTACTTATATGTTTTGGTTTCAGTTCATGAGTTAATTTCTGTTGCATAGAGTCATTTTACTTTGTTAGATTAGGTTTTTTTGATAGTTAGCATAGTTGTTTTTGTTTCAGTTTCTCAAGTAGATTACTACAGTGACAGAATAAGATTAAAAAAGGCCAACAACAAGCCCTGATCTCCTTTCTCCCTTCCTGGGACTATGATTTGAGGTCAAGGCACTTCTGCTGCCACCAAAAACCTAATTTTTTCTCTTCCATGCAACTGCTAGTGTGATACCTTGGTTTGGAAAGATTGATATTGGTTCAAATTCAGTTGCCTAGATAATTTCTTGTTCTTTTACAATAGATCTCTCATCATGATTTTCTGTTCAAAGGTTACTGTTCAACAATTTTCTGTTGTAGGTCAAAAATTAGGTCAAGCTAGAGAAATTTCAATTTTTAGTCCTTTCTTTGATAAGGTTTTTGTAAGTAGATGTGTAGATATATTGCAGGACTCCTCAGCTCGCCATACATCCATAAAATAGCCAGCACCAACTCACTTCTCATAGATTTCCCAAGTGGGTTACCATTAGAAGAATTGGTGGAAGAAACCCAAGCCAATCCTTTAGTCGATATTTGTGTGGTTGATCCGACCTCTCCGAGTTAAGAATGTGGAATTTGGCCTAGAAAGAACCTTGAACATCAACTCATCCCTATCCACCTCTCAGGAGAAAGAACTATGTAGCTTATTGAAAAACCACTTGGATTCTTTTGCTTGGAGCTATAAGGAGATGAAGGGAGTGCACCCTTCATTCTGTACTCATCACATTTACATTAAGGAAGATTGAAAACCAGTCAGGCAACCTCAAAGGAGGATGAATCCAACCCTTAAGGACATCGTCAAAGAATAACTGCAAAATTTGCTAGATGCAGGATTCATCTACCCTATCTCTGACAATGAATGGGTCTCTCCTTTGGTGCTAGTGCCAAACAAAAACAAGAAGTGGAGAATCTGTGTCGATTATCAGGAACTAAACAAGGCCACCAAGAAGGACCATTTCTCTTTGCCTTTAATAGATCAAGTGTTAGATGGTCTGGTAGGGAATAAGTTCTTCTCCTTCCTAGATGGGTTTAGTGGGTACAACTACATCCAAATCAGCCCGGAAAACCAAGATAAGCCCACTTTCACTTGTCCTTGGGGTACCATTGCATACTGGGTCCTTCCTTTTGGATTATGCAATGCTCCTGCCACTTTCCAGAGAGCAGTATTGTGTATATTTGATGAATTGGTTCATGATTAAGTGGAAATCTATATGGATGACTTTACCCCTTATGGTTCTAACTTCCAGGAAGCTTTGTCTAACCTGGGAAAATTTTTGAACAAGTAGATGTGTAGATCTCTTGCAAGACACCTCAGATCACCATACATCCATAAAACAGCTAGCACCAACTCACTTCTCATATATTTCCCAAGTCATTCGCAACATTTTGCCAATCTACCCTAATTTCTGCGTTTTTCTGCATAAGCTTCTTTCTTGCGATTTGAACAAATCCAACCATCATGTTATTTCTTGATCTCCCTTGACAAGCTCCAGACACCTCAACACATTAATCTAGCCTTCATTTCCCCTTTCCCATCATTTTTCCACCTTAAAAACTCCAAAAATAGCTCTCGGCCTCCTCCTGGAGATCCTCTTGTAGATCCCCTGCAGCCTCTTGTAGAATTTCCTGTGAGTGATTTTTTGAAGTCTGATCACTATGAAAGTCTTTAGAAGGGTACTAGGGCTTCTTAGGACCTATCCACACCTTCCTCCACCTCTGCAAAAACCAGCTCCATCTTCCTTTGCCACCAAACCTCTGCATAATCACAACCAGATAAATCACAAGCATAATGATTTCACATAAAAACACTAAAAAGCACAAAAATATGTTTTCTTCTCATTTCTTGTTAGAAGTAGCTTGAATAAATGCAATTTACCTTTTCAGTAGTCAATAGCACTCATTTCATCAATTTCCATCTCTTTTCTTGCAAAAGCAAGGTTAATAGGTAAATTCAGGTTTGCATTACATTTCAGTTTTCCTTCTCTTTGTGCAAGTAGAATAGTCATTATAGTGTTAGCTTTCTTTCATCACAGTTAAAAGCTTCTTCTGAGAATCCATAGAAGTTGGATTAAGCTCCTAGCAATCTTGTGCCAGCTGAACAAGTGACAGCCTGTAGTAAGAGCTAGTACTTGTGCATACAACACCGTCGCTTCCAAGTTTGTTACAAACTACTGGGTTGATAAAAGTAAAGAAAGAAGCCCCAAGAGTTGCAGCATTATTGCTTCAATATTGGTGCTCACCATTCTTTTTGGCACCATTGCCGAGGAAGCATAAGAGTATTTTGTGATTACTGATTTTCTTCTATTTTCTACTGCAACATTCTGCTAAGTAGTTTATTTCAATTCTGCAAGAGTAGATTAGCCATTTCCTGCTTTCATTTTCATTCTACAATTTCCATTTCATCAAGAGTAGATTAGTCATTTCCTGCTTTCATTTCAATTCTGCAATTCCCATTTCTACAAGAGTAGATTAGGCATTTCCTTCTTTCACTTCAATTCTGCAATTTCCATTCCAGCAAAGTAGATTAGTCATTTCCTTTCTTTCATTTCAATTCTACAATTTCATCTCAGTAAGTTCATTTCAGTAGTTGCAATTTTTGTTTAATCCATTTCAGTTTCGCAGGTACAAGCAGAGAAAAATAAAATAAAAAATCACCCAAAAAGAGATTTCCTTTCATGCCTCATAGGAACAGAGATAATTCAGGAAAATTCCTACCGAACACTCCCACCACCTCACTAAGTCACCCTTCTCTCTTCTTCGGTGGTAGTGATCCAGAAGAACCTATAGGCGAACCACCAGAGATATATGAAGATCCTATAGCAAAAGAAGAACAAGAAACCATTCCTCCTAAGACCATGGCTAAAAACAGAAATGTTAGAGGAGATGGGGAAAGAGTACAGGGTACCTTTCCTATACAAGAGACCAATGAGGACATTAAAATGAAAAACATAAATCCTTCAGCCTTACCTCACTTCCATGGGTTGACTACCGAATATCCTGATACCTTTTTGTTTGAATTTGTTGTTATCTGTCGGACCTATGATTATGCAGAAGATGAGCAGAAGTTGAAACTGTTTCCTTCTACCCTCAAGGATGTAGCATTGCGCTGGTTCATGGGGTTACCTAGAAACAACATCACAACTTGGGCTTAGATGCAACAAGCCTTTAACAACAAATACCGAGAGTGCAGTAGGTCAAAGGATACTAAGGAAGAGATCTTCCAAATGACCATGGGAAGCGATGAATCCTTAGAAGACTATGAAGAGAGGTTTCAGCTCAGTTATAAAAGGGTCAGGTGCACACTTGACCGTAAATCTCTGAAGTTGGTCCTGCTCAGAGGAGTCCATGAATACCTTCTAGATACCCTCCATTTACTGGTTGGGGGGGACATCTACCAGCTACCTTATGATGACATAAAGACTGTGTTTAGAAGCCATTCTAGGGCAGCCAGAAAGAGAGGTAGGGGAAGTCAACCTTTGGCTAGTACATCCTCATCCAGTTCATCCCTTAGAGGTGAATTTGAAAATATGTTGGAAGATTTCAAGAGCGAGATGAGGTAGACTCTTGCCATGCAAATGGATACTTTGCATATCAAAAGAAAAAAGAGGAAGCCGAGAGGGCTTTGGCCATTTTGTGTCGTAGGTGCACTAGAAGGCATCCTAGGAATGAATGTCCATTGAACTCTATAGAAGTGTGTTCAGTCTGTGAAGAAGACCATTCTACGAATCAGTGCCCTTCCTTGCTTGGACTTAAAGCTTCATACCAGGGGGCCGAAGGAGCTAATGAACCACTCTATTTCATGAACCAAAGGAGGCCACATGGGCCCAAACCTTACTAGCAAGGAATGCAAGGGACATCCTAGACATATTACAACCCCAATCAAGCCACTTCCATAACTTCTTGGGGTCCCCCTAATCATCCTTCCTGGTCCACACCCCCTCCTTGGTCATATCCATCTTAACGCCATGCTCATCCAGCTGCTCATACATTTCACTCTTATGCTCAGCCACAACCTCAGTGGAATGCACCTCATCAGGGGTGGAGGCCCTAGTACAACTCTCTTCCCGCTCTTTCGCCTCCACCACTTGTTCAACCACAACCATTTCCTCCTATTCCACCAAGGCAACCCCAAATGCCTACTCAACTGAACCTACACTCGAATAACAGACAGGCCCAACAGGTATATAGTGGGGAAACATCATGCCCGACCTATGCTGTGGAGATTCGAGAGATTAACCTATGATTTGGGAAGGTTCTCCCAAATAACCAAACTCCCCCTAAGGAGGATGAGGAAGAAAAATAGGAAAGTGAACCAAAAGCCATTCCACACTTTCCTGAGAGATTAACTAGAACCACACAACTGACCCCAGAACAAACTGAACTTTTCAGAGAATTGAAACAATTATGTGTAAAGATACCACTTCTCCAAGCCATAAAGGATGTGCCTATATACAACAATATGATCAAGGAGAATTGCTTAAGGCACCCAGGCAGGCACAAGAGAGATGCTCCAACTATCAATGTCATAGGACAACTGTCCGACTTGATGTTGGGGTAGAAATCTGTTTGAAATATCTAGACCCTAGAAGTCCTGCAGTCGATGTCCACATCAATGGCACTATAATCCCCCATACCCGGATTGACCTAGGGGCTACCATTAATGTGATGACCAAGGACGCTATGCTCAAGCTCAACCTTCAGGGCTCCCTGAGAAATACCACAATAGCACTATAGTTAGCAGACCACTCCACCGTGACCCCTGAGGGGATTGTGGAAGATGTAATGGTCTCCATCGATTCTCGGGAGTACCATGCTAATTTCCTGGTTCTCCAACCAAAGGCAAAGCTCACTAGGTATCCTCTCATCCTAGGAAGACCCTGGTTGGCTATTGCAAATTCCTACAGCCGTTATCGAGTAGGGAACATGACAATCAAGAATGGGCATATGTCCAAACAACTAGTCCTATATCCTCCTGAAATTTGTTAGAACATGGTTTACCTCTCTGGTTGGAGGAGAAAGATGAGGATGAAGTCTATTCCACACTATTGTGTGCAATAGAAGCTACCATGGGGGCGGAGGGGGGGGGGTGGGGGGAGGCCACAAACCATGGATGATCTTCTTGAAAACTTGATTTAGAATCCACCCCCCAGTGGGTGTCCATTAGAAGAGCTGGTAGAAGAAACCCAAGCCAATCCTTTAGTCGATCTCTATGTGGCTGATCCAACCTCTCTCCGAGTTAAGAATGTGGAATTCGGCCTAGAAAGAGCCTTGAAGATCAACTCATCCCTATCCACCTCTCAGGAGAAAGAACTGTGTAGCTTATTGAAAAACCACTTGGATGCTTTTGCTTGGAGCTATAAGGAGATGAAGGGAGTGCACCCTTCAGTCTGTACTCATCACATTTACATTAAGGAAGATTGCAAACCAGTTAGGTAGCCTCAAAGGAGGATGAATCTATCCTTTAAGGACATCGTCAAAGAAGAACTACAAAAGTTGCTGGATGCAGGATTCACCTACCCTATCTCTAACAATGAATGGGTCTCTCCTTTGGTGCTAGTGCCAAAGAAAAATGGGAAGTGGAGAATCTGTGTCAATTATCAGGAACTAAACAAGGCCACCAAGAGGGACCATTTCGCTTTGCTATTCATAGATCAAGTGTTAGATGTCCTGGAAAGGAAGAAGTTCTTCTCATTCCTAGATGGGTTTAGCTGGTACAACCAAATCCAAATCAGCCTAGAAGACCAAGATAAGACTACTTTCACTTGTCCTTGGGGTACCTTTGCATACCGGGTCCTTCCTTTTGGATTGTGTAATGCTCCTGCCACTTTCCAGATGTTGGGTGTGGAGCCTGATTATCTTCTATATTCAAAAGTACCGCCACATTAGACCCCAGTTCAAAATGGGGGCGGCAACGCCACCCGTAAAATATTCGCTGCAAGGGGGGTCCAGGGGGGGGCGGCTGCGACCTTTGGGAGCCCCCCCCTGGCAGGGGGTTTCGGGGGCAGTGCCCTCAAAGCCAAAAACAACTGTAAAATTGCCTTGTAAAAGTATATGTAATTTCTAGTCAATCTGGGCCGTTCATTAGGTGGATGATCTGACGGTAGAACTTATGTTTAGTTTAGGGTTTTTTACCTTAGAAGGCAACCCCTCTCTTTGTATGAGGGCATTGTATTTGAGGCTATGAGATAGATGTGTATTTTTTGTGAGTGAGAAACAGAGAGGTGAGACTGTGAGAGAAGACAAAGGATATTACAGCGCATTTGCTATAGGTTGTGTCTCTTAATTTTGTTGGATAATAGAAAGGAAGGACTAGCTGTTCTGGGTGGACGTAGCCCAAACTAGGTGAACCATGTGTATCTGTGTCTCTCTTGTTTTGTGCATTTTCTGTGTTTATATTTCTACAATATTTTATGTGTTCCATTGCTCCGTAATATTTAATATTCTAACACCAGAGAGCACTATTGAGTATATTTGCTGAATTGGTTCATGATTAAGTGGAAATCTATATGGATGACTTTACCCCTTATGGTTCTAACTTCTAGGAAGCTTTGTCTAAACTGGGAAAAGTTTTGAACAAGTGTATTCAAATGAACCTGTCCCTCAATCTTGAAAAATGTGAATTCCTTATGACTGAAGGGACCGTGCTAGGTCTGCAATTTCTCAACAAGGATTACAGATGGACCCCAACAAAATTGCCATTATCCAAAGCGTCCCACCTGCTCAAAAGGTAAGAGATGTTCGAAGTTTCCTAGGTTTAGCAGTGTATTATAGAAGATCCATTAAGGATTTCAGTAAGCTAGCCTCTCCATTGTTTTCTCATTTGGGAAAATATGTTGAGTTCATATGGATTGACAACTGTCAAGAGGCTCTTGATACCTTGAAAAGTAAACTGGTGATTGCCCCAGTTTTGAGAGGTCCAAACTGGGCCCTACCTTTCCACATTCATACAAATGCCTCGAACAAAGTGATAGGAGCAGCCTTAGAGCAAGTTGATGAGAAGTTGCCTTATGCCATATATTTTGTGAGTAAAAACTTGTCCAAGGCAGAATCCTACATTGTAACTGAAAAGGAGCTCCTAGCTATAGTCCATTCCCTAAATAAGTTTAGACACTACATCACTGGCTATCAAACATTCATACACACTGATCATGCTACAATTAGGTATTTAATGAACAAACCAGATGTAAATGCTTGAATTATTAGATGGTTACTTTTATTGCAGCAATTTGATTTAACCATTGTTGATAAGCCGGGTAAGGAAAATGTTGTTGCTGATTTCTTGTCTAGAATAGATCTGCCTACAGGTGAAGAAGGAATGGTGGATGATCAAATGATAGATGAACACCTGTTTTCTATCTCAATACTCTCTCCATGGTTTGCTGATATAGAAAATTACTTGGTTTCAGCACAGTTTCCGCCACACCCGTCCTCGAAAGAGAAGAGCAAGATCATGAGGAAAAGTGCCCCATTCACCTGGATTGGGGGCAATCTCTTCAAAATTGGCCCAAATCAGATTTTGAGGATATGTGTCAGGGAGGAGGAAGTTTTTGACATTCTCCTAACCTGTCATGATGGGCCCTGTGGAGGGAATTTTGCAGTAAAGAGGACTGCCTTCAAAATCCTGCAAGCAGGTTACTATTGGCCCACTCTTCATCAAGATATAAGGAGATATATTAGCCAATGTGGCCGATGTCAAAGAATGGGGAAACCTACTCCAAGGGATGAGATGCCCCTACAACCTCAAGTGACTTTCGAGCCACTTGAGAAGTGGTGCATGGAATTTGTGTGTCTTTTCAACCCTCCTTCAAAGTATAAATATTACATCATTGTGTGCACTGATTATCTGAAAAAATGGGCAGAAACAAAGGTGATCAAGGTAGCAACAGAAGAAAAAGTAGTTGAGTTTTTGAGAGATAATATATTCTACAAGTTTGGATATCCAAGAGAACTAGTCACGGATCAAGGGAGTTAGTTTACATCCAATCTGAATGAAGACCTACTCACCCATCACAAAATTAAGCATAGAACTTTGGGTGGAAGTCACTAACAGAGCTTTAGAAGGGATTTTGACCAAGGTAGTGAGCAGCAATAGAAAAGATTGGGCAGAACAATTGGTTGAGGCCACCTAGGCCTATAACACCACCTGGAAAACCACCACAGGGTTCACACCCTATGAGCTGGTCTATGGAAAGAAGGATTTGTTGTCAATAGAATTTGAATATAACACACTAAGGATGGCAGCTCAACTGGACCTAGATCTCAGCCATGCACAAAAGGAAAGGTTACTTCAACTAAATGGATTGGATGAATAAAGATTGCAGGCCCTTCTCCACTTAGAGGTAGACTAGCTTCAAAAGAAAATGTGGCATGATAGAAACCTAAAAGAGAAACAATTCCAGGAAGGAGATTGGGTGCTACTATATGATTCAAGATATAAAGATTTCACGGGAAAACTGAGGACAAGATGGCTGGGACCGTACACAGTAGAAAAGTGCAATGACAATGGTTCAGTTCTGGTCCAAACCATCGATGAAGAAGCCATTCCCATGCTCGTCAATGGGCATAGGTTGAAGATCTATAGGAAGCCCCTCTCTAAGGAAGAATTCATTGAGAATATAAGTAAAACAGTGTTGGCAGTGGAGCAAGTCTCTGCCTCCACTTCACCCACACCCTAAAAAAGAAAAAAGAGAAAAAAAAAAAAAACAAGAAAAAAACCAGAAAAGAAAAAAGAGAATAAAAGATCCCTGGGTGAAAACCTCCCCTTGGAGGTGCCCAAGGCAGGCAGTGAGGGTGAAAACCTCCTAGAGGCGCCCAACTATCTCATAAAAAAAAGGAGAGAAAAAAGAAAGGACAGAGAAAAAGGAAAAAAACAGAAACAGAAAATTAACTTTTCTTTGAATGCTTTGTAGATTGCAGGAGGGCCAGATAAGGAAAAGGGATATGGCCAAGATGAAAACACCCTTGATAGATCATTTCTCCATCACCATTGCCTTTTCCTAGTCGCTAGTCTCACTTGTTCTGGAAATTATGCATCCTACAGGAAGCTCTGTGCATTGTACAGGAGGTTCTTGTAGAAATCATAGAGAGCCCGAAATCAAGTTCAGAAAAGAATGAGAGGGCTAGAAAGTTATCCAGAAGGCCTGTGGACCTCCTTTCCACCATTCATCCTCCTAACTCTCCATTCCATCCCTGCATCACTGCATTTCCACTCACTTCTTTCCTCAATGCACAGAAAATACAAAATCTTGTTTCTTATGTTTTGTTTTTAAGAGAAGAATAAACAAGCAGCACCCTGAACTTAACGCTTACCTAGTGCATGCCAACTACTTTTCCTTCTCCTTTAGAACCTTCCTCAGCTATCTCTCTAGTCCTTGTTCAAGCCTCAACCAAAGTTTTAGAGGGAGAAGTAGTTACAAGAAATCCTGTAGGGTTCCTGTAACTGCTGATGCCCTTAAAAATCGAGCTCCAGGGGCAGGGTCAATGTAGCCACGGATGATAAAACATACAAGGAACTGGTCCTGATCAAAGATCACTAGCATGAGGTAGCCAAGCCACCAATACAAAAGCCACGAGTGCCAACACCAGTAGCAATCCATGAACAGAGTGCCAAATTCTGAGCATGCAATAGCATGGTAGTAACTAACTGGTAAGTGACGAAACCCATTCCTTTGTTGCATGAGTATAATTTAGAAACTACATGAATAATTGAGATTGTAGTGATTAAATGAAATCAGCAGCTAGCTAACTGGCCACCCTCGTCTAGTTCAAACAACATCCCTCGTCCAGTTCAAATAACATCCCTCGGCCAGTTCAAACAACGGCTCATCCAATTCAAGTAGCATTCAGTGGGTGAAATCGGCATGTGTGTTCAGTCAACTCGGGAAGAATAACTCAAAACAGATAGTGGTGGTGGCGTATAATGGGAATGATGAAAGTGATTGCGTGTAGGTGGCATGAAGTATCATAATGGCACTGGAGTAGGGACCAACGGTCTGGATGAAGGTAACGTAACCTTCCTGCCACCTCACCTCATCACCGCAGAACACGCCCATAAGCTTCTCGTAAGCTTAAGTACACTGCATTTGAGTCCTTCATCACCTTTGTTTTCATTTGCATCATCGTGCTCTCGACCGGAACAAGCTACCTAAAACCTTGAGAACCTTGTCACAGTCGCTCTCTGTCAATTTTAAAACCCTTTCGCTTATCAGGCTCTACATGAGCATTATCGCACTCTACAGGAGCGGAAACATAGTCCTATAGGAGCCCTTCTACAGGAGGGCTACTGAGCACTCTCGTAGAGGGAAATTCAGGATTTTATGCCAAATTAAAGCTCGATAAGGTAGGCTTAGTAAAACCCACTCTGTATTTTATATATCTACAAAAGGTGGTGGGATTTGCAGCAAATTATTGAGCTGAAAAGAAAAGAAAAAGTGAGAATAGAAGTCTGCATGTCTTTTTTGAAATATATATAGTCTCTCCATTTTACTTTTCACACTGAAATTCTATCTCTTTCTCCTCTGTGGTATTCTCCTGTGTAAAGAAATGATGCAACCATAGGAAATTAAGCTTGTAAAATAGTGAATTTGCATTAGGTGGTCTACTTACTTTGTGAAAAGGAAAAGCACTGTATTGTATACTCTTTATTTTTTAAAAGATATTGTTTCCCTCAAACAGACTAAGAAGTAAATTAAGTTTGAGAACAGAGTTTGAAGGGAAGGAAAATTGCAAATTGCTTTTGTTAAAAAGGAAGAACACGAAAAATTCTCTCTTTGGTTCCAGAAATAAAACCTCAACTATTCCTCTGTTTTCGGGTTTGAAAATTTGTTGCCTTCCTCCTCAGCTGACACATTCCAGTAGTCTATGAACATCATGACAGGTGGTTTTATGAGGAAGGAGCCTTTGAATTCCACCAAACTGCATGAACATCCAGAAGTGGTAGCCCTCTTTACCAGGGTAAATTGGATGCCTTTCTTTGAAAAATTTCATGAGTATGACGAGGAGGTCACAGAGGAAATATTATTGTCTTTAAAACCTCATTCAAAAACCCATGCTACAATCAGTTTCAGGGGTCTAACCATAGAACTTACACCAAAGTTCATCAGCATAATTACAAGTCTCCGACTTGGGCTCCCTTGGAGCAAAGAAGAAAAGCCACTAGGACAGGCTGCTAAGAAGACATTCTTCTAGCCTGATGAACATCATGTGGAGGATAAGAATGGGATCAGAAGGACAAGTATACCTTATCCATGGGGTGAAGTCAGCTATCAGATCATGAAATATATCTCCTGTGAAGGAAGATAAAACATAGTCTATGGTTATTATTTCAAATTGTTACGTGAACTAAGATATGGCATGGACCTGCCTGCATCTAGAAAACTCAGTCTTCCATATTTTCTCCTCCAATCCTTGATAGAGTGTAACACCAAATTCAATGCAGGGGTTCCAGACCAATTGTTCCACCATGGTCTAATTAAATTGCTAGTGGAGGATGCCGTCCACACTTACACAATCCCCATAGCCTGGGAAATTTTTAGGAACATGACTAAAGAGGATGATATCAAAACTCTCACTGATGACCTTAGCCCATGTGGAAGTGAAGAGGAGGAACATAAAGAGGAACCTGAGAAGGAAATCCATGAAGAAGAACAGAACACTCAATTGGAAGAAGAAAACGAAGAAGAATAAAGAGGAGAGGAGAAACATGACACCACCACAGATGAACCTAAAGCAGAGAAGAAATCAACACCAAAAGCAGAAAAAGGGAAAACCACAGTAGAGAAAATGTTATGAAACCAGCTCAAGAAAACATAGAAAAGATAGATCAACACCTTAGAATTCAGCCTCTTCGAGGGGGCAACCTCCTTTACATTACAGAAATGAACAATTCTTGGATGATACAAATGAAAATACCTCCTTTCTATATATAGGAGTCTAAGGAGTTCATATAATATTAATCAGAGTTGACAATAACAATAATAATGTAAGGGCACAATAATAACAATAGTGGGCTTCTGTGGGAACAATAGTAACAATATGGGCACTACATGGGTACATCAATATAATAAGGGTTGTACTAATAACAATAAGGGGTTACACTAGTAGTATAAGGGCCTAACATGCCCCTCTCCTTCAAAAAGTGTTGTCCTCAATGCTTGAGTAGTTTTTGATGCTTCTATATAAAATTCTTGTCCTCCCATGTGGAATCTTCAAAGAGTAAGTTCTTCCACTTGATGAGATACTGTGAAATTGATCTATTTCGTAGCTATCGAGTTCTTGTTTCTATGACTACTCTAGGTTCCAATATGATTTTTCCTTCCTCTTCGACTTCTGGCAATATTGTTTGAATTGGGATCTTTTGCAACTTTTGAATAAGTGGCCATAATTCTTTGTACTTCTTCCATTCATCCCTTGCTTCATTTATCCAATCTGGTTGGATAATAGAAATAGCACGAAACAATGCTTCCACATCCTCATCCTTTCTTGAGAGTGCATTTGCAACAAAATTTTGCTTCCATTTTCTATATATGATGTCAAAGTCATAACTCAAGATATTTGTGACACATTTTTTCTGTTCTTCCAAAGATAATAGTTGTTCTAAAAAGTATTTAAGACTATCATGATCCATTTTTACCTTGAAGTGTCTTCCCATTCGGTAAGGTCGCGATTTCTCAAGTGCATGTAGTATTGCCAACATTTCCTTCTCATAAATAGCTTGCTTGAGATGTAACAATAAAAATACCCAATCACCTACTTCAAAAAATTTTCACTACAATGTTGATCTACCTATTGTTTCATTCGATTTTGCACCAAAGTGGCGCTATCCTTTAAAAGTTGGAGAACTTGTTGTTGATGCTCGATGTGATCTTTCATTGCTTGAACCTTTTTCTTCTTGATATGTCTATCTATCTTTAGAGTTTGAGGAGGGGTAATTTCTTCCAATCCTTTATAAGATATGGTCGGATTCATTTCTTGATGCTCGATGTGATCTTTCACTTCTTGAACATTTTTCTTCTTGATATGCCCTTCTATCTTGATAGTTTGAGTAGTGGTAATTCCGACCAATGAATTACAAGATATGGTTGGATTCATTTCTTCTTTCTTGATGTGATATTTCACTTCTTGCACCTTTTTCTTCTTGATATGTCCTTCTATATTAAGAGTTTGGGGAGTGGTAATTCTTGCCAATGCTTTACAAGATATGGTCTGACTCATTTCTTCTTTCTCTGGGGTCGGGTCCTCGCGTATATCCTCTTCTTTTGATGTTTCTTGATCCTTTTCTTCATCCTCTTCATACTCTACGTAAAATAATTTCTTCTTAGTACACTTATGACCTTTAGTGCATTTGCAATCACAATTGTAACAAAGCCCTTTTTATCTTTTTTCTTCCAATTGTTGTGGTGTAACCCTTGTAGGTTGTGGAAGGCTAGAAGAAACAACACTTCCATCTTTATAGTTGTGAGGGGTAGAGTTCCTTGTTGCCATATTTTTACTTTCCATTATGTAACAAAGCCCTTTTACTCTTTCCAATTGTTGTGGTGTTGCTCTAAAGAAGGTGTTGCTCTTTGTATCCTCATAATGTGCTATCATTTCCTCCGTGAAAATTGACCACGTAATAAGTTTTTTACGAGAACAAAGCCCTTTATACCATAAAAATTGATCAGGTTCTAAATATGAAGATGCAATACATACCTTTTGTAACAGTTGTACACCATGTAGGTCAAAATATTGCTCCATCTGATGTATCCAATTTACCAGATCCTTGCCATCAAAATTCCTCATCTTGCTTTTTCTTGATTTTAGGAGCTCGATCTTGATATGACTGTAACTATGTACTTTCAGATCTTTAGGTTCAGAAACTATGACTTGTAGTAGTCCTCTGTGTCCTCTTTCCAATGCCACTAGTTTGACCCCAATTGGATTCTCCAATGAATATTTATGCCAAATATCCCACAGTGACCTGATTATAGACTAATTTAGTAGAGAAAACTTGTACAACGTGCCACGTGCCCTTTTTTGACCTTTGGCTCTGAAACATATATACACGAAACTAAAGTCCGTCCTCTTTCTGTACCTTCTTACGAAATTTCAATCTGATGCTCAAAAAGAAAGTTATGAATATTTTCCCCAAGTCACCTGTTTTGAATGTAATTCGGGATTTTGCAAAAGGACCAACTTCCTCTGATTATATATCCGAAAATATAGCACAAAAAGCTTTGAAATTCGGACTTGAGATTCAGCGCGATGTCTTCTCAAACGGGTTTTTTTTTTTAGATTTTGAAACATCGCAGAAAAAAAGTTATAGTGCAAATGCCACGATGACCTGTTTGGAGAAGCGAAACCCTAGAATCCAAAGTTCTGATACCAAATGTTACGAAACCAGCTCAAGAAAAGATAGATCAACGCCTTAGAATTCAGCCTCTTCGAGGTGCAACCTCCTTTACATTACATAAATGAACAATTCTTCGATGATTCAAATGAAAAGACCTCCTCTCTATATATAGGAGTCTAAGTCGTCATAACATAATCAGAGCCTACATAACAATAATAATGTAAGGGCACAATAATAACAATACTGGGCTTCTATGGGGCACAATAGTAACAATATGGGCACTACATGGGTACATCAATATAATAAGTGGGTTTCACTAATAACAATAAGGGGTTACACTAGTAGTATAGGGGCCTAACAAAAACCATCGACTGAAAACCATCACATCCAAAACCATGTGTGAAAATCATGCAAAAAACCATAGGTGGGTCCGCCCAACTTAACATACGGTCCAAAACCAAAATTTTCCGAGGCGCTGCCCTGGACCCCATAGAGTGGGGTTACTTGCACCCCTCAGACCCCCTGTAACCCCCCCGCTACGCAATCGATGGAACGAAGAGGGGGGCTCGATCCTCCCTCTAACCCCCCGATTAACTACATGGGCTAGTCATGGAAAGAATATAACACAACCCAACATTCTCCCATTTGTTGTTTTCTTTCCACAGGGGGCCACAAGAGAGATTAATCATTTATCCAACCCTGCAATGCCCATTGTTTCTCTACACCTAGAGAACTTCTTAGAGCTCACAGATTTTGTCAATGCATCTACAGTATTCTTCAATGTGTCCACCTTTACCAACAACACCTTTTTGTCTTCTATCATATCCCTCACAAAGTGAGACTGAACATCAATGTGCTTTGTCTTTGAATGATATGCAGGGTTCTTTGCCAAGAAAAATGCACTTTGGCTATCATAGTCTATCCTTATAGCTCCCTATACTAACCCCATACTTGAACACAGTCTTTGTAACCAAACTGCTTCCTTGCTTGCATGAGTGGTTGCCATGTATTCTTCCTCTGTATTTGATAGTGCCACTACAGATTGTTTCTTACTCATCCAGCTAACTACACCTCCAAATAGGTTAAACACATACCCACTTGTAGATCTTCTCTGATCCAGATCTCCAGCCCAATATTCATCAAAAAAGCCACGAATATCCAACACTTTGTCCAATCCTAGTCTTCCTTGGTAGAACAAACCATAATCACTAGTACCACGCAAATACCTAAAAACCCACTTCACTGCTATCCAGTGCTCTTTCCCTGGTTTTGACATAAACCTACTCAATACTCCCACTGTATGTGCAATTTTTGGTCTAGTATAGACCATTGCATACATCAGGCTACCGACTACACTTGCATATGGAACACGAAACATGTCCTCTTCCTCTTCTTGTATCTTGTGACACTATTTAGAAAATAACCTCACACCTACAAGAATAGGAACCTTCATCGCTTTACTATGCTGCATATTAAACCTCTGCAGTATTGTCTCGACATTTCTCCTCTGGTTTAACTAGAGCTTCCTCTTTGCTCTATCTCTTTTAATTTCCATGCTGAAAATATAGTTTGCAGCACCAAGATCTTTCATGTCGAATTTGGAGGACAATTGGGTCTTCAAATCCTGGATAATTTCTTTGTCATTTCCAACCAGCAACATATCATCCACATACAAGATTAGATAAATAACACGTCACCAATTAATTTAAAATACACATAGTGATCTTCTTTGCTTCTGGTGAAGCCAAGTCCCCGTATAAATGTATCAAATTTATGATACGACATCCTTGGTGACTGTTTTAACCCATACAAAGACTTCTTTAACTTGCATACCAGTTCTTTCTTACCCTTCACCGCAAAGCCTTCAGATTGCTTCATGTATATTTCCTCTTCCAGATCCCCATGAAGAAATGTTGTCTTCACATCTATTTGTTCTACCTCAAAATCAAAAGCAGCAGCAACTGATAAAATTAATTTAATAGAAGTTACCTTGGAAACTGGAGAAAAAATATCACCAAAATCAATTCCCGGCACCTGGGAATAACCTTTTGCTACCAACCAAGCTTTGTATTTCTCCACCTTTCCTTCTGCATTTGTCTTCTTCTTAAACACCCATTTACTGCCAATGGGTTGCCTTCCAACCGGCAACTCTACCAGATCCCAAGCCTCATTTTTGTGCAAAGATGTCATTTCATCAACCATGGCCTCTTTCTAGAGTTTTCCATCCTCTGAATCTACTACTTCCTTCACATTTATGGGATCATCATCAATAATAGATAAAGAAAAATTTGAACAAAAAGCAGATGGACTATATCTTTCTGGTTGCCTTCTTTCTCAAACTGATCTTCTCACACTTGGAGTTTGTGGCTCTTCATCTTCTGATTCCTCCTCTGTTGTAGAGTTTGATTCTTCCTGCTTTACTCAAACTCTATCTTCTCAGGTTTGTTTCGTTGGACTTCATGTTTAATAACATATTTTACCTCTCTGAACATCACATCTCGCCTGTACACAACCTTCCTTGTTATTGGGTTCCAAAGCTTATTACCCTTTAAACCATCCTTATACCCAATAAAGATGCACTTTTAAAATTTGCTATCCAACTTGATTCGTTTCTCCTTTGGAACATGTACATATGCATCACATCCAAATACCCTCAGATGTGAAAGAGAGGGTTTCATACCAGTCCATACTTCTTGTGGAGTCTTATCATCCAACGCTGATGAAGGTGACCTGTTGACCAAGTAACATGCAGTATCCACTGCCTCTGCCCAAAATTCCTATCCTAACCCGACACCACTAAGCATGCTTCTTTCCCTTTCGATCAACGTCTTTTTCATTCTTTCTGCGACTCCATTTTGCTGAGGTGTATATGGAGTAGTCTTCTGCCGTGCTATACCACACTTCTTACAGAATTCTTCCAATTCCTTGCTACAGAATTCTCCACCATTATATGTCCTCAGCACCTTTATCTTCTTCTTTGTCTGATTTTCCACCAGAGCCTTAAATTCTTTAAACCTGTCAAAGACTTCAGATTTCTTC
>APFE030698209.1:58477-77912 GCA_000404065.3 Pinus taeda | reverse complement strand
AAGGCATGGAGAAAATCTTTTATAGAGATAAGTTCAATCACAACAATAATGGATTTGGCTTCATCACTTGGAAACTTCTATGGAATGGTGGAAAACTACTTCCCATTCAAGGAGATTTGAAGCCAAACCATCTTCACTTAACATAGATTCAGTTGGTGAATGAGTTGGAGAGAACTTTCGGAGGTTGATTGGTTAAAAACTTTGCCCAAAAAGGTTGGCGTGATTGTGACTCTGGGACAGAGCGCTAATAGCACACCCCTTTAATAGGATTTTCCCCATTGGCGCGGGCAGAACACAGTGGCCCAACGCTAATGTAAAAAGGGCCATTTTCAAGGGAAAACTGCAGGAGATGTCTTCAGGGCATATGAAGCTCATGTTCAGAGGGGACTAATGCAAGTGGTTTCAAGTCTTGTCACTTCTCACAAGTCCCAGAATGTGCCCTCCAAGGTGCAGGAGAGGGGTAATAGGGACGGTGACAAACGGTGACAAATTACAGTGTAACAAATGCCCCCTAAAGCATGAGGCCCGAGAGAGAGAGGGGTGAGGTGCTTTACAAGAACATGTGTGACTGAAAACACTGCCACCAGAGAACCTGCGAAAAGAAGTACAACTGATATCTCAAGTACATGATATATGTGGTATGGGCGCAGCCATCTGTAACAGAATATATAAAAACTCGATCCCAGGTATGGATGCAGCCATCCGATGAGGATCAATGAATGAACTCAGGTATGGTCGCAGCCATCCAATAAATGAGTCATGTAATGATTACAATAATCCACAAAATGCAACCCGGATTTCAATATGCACAATCCAGGGTCTTGCACTCCAACTCGACCCGAACACAGTACAAGTTCAAGCATGTGAATACAGGAGTCGAAGTCGAACATGCATGAACATCGTCTGATTGCCAGTCAATGATGAAAACTGTTAACAGACGCGAGAGGTGCCACCAATAATGACGATGGTCCTCAAGGTACTATAGGTACAATCCATGGCGTGTGAATCAATGAGCCGGTGTCGAACACTCGCAGAATCATCTGATCGGAGGCCAATGATGAAAACCTCTCGTCGAACATGAAGAACCTGCCATTGAGGCATGCAGGCTCCAAGGTACCTGAAGGGAGTCTCTAGGTCATCTTCCTGGATAATGTGCTGAAGTTGACAGGAAGTGATCTTGATCGAAGTTGGGCCATAATGTTTCCCACATCATCGACACAAGACATAGAGGGATAACATGTTTTGTGTGAGGTATCAGAGGGAGGTTAAGTATTGTGCAGAGATCAACTTCTCTTGAACATATCGGCGGCACAACAGCGGATTTGGCAGTATTTGATGTCAAATGATCAAGGGTCATGATGACAAGACGATGAGCAGATGAATGGTAAAATAGGATAACCCAAACCCATGGAGGCAAGTGTGAAACGAGATGAGATGTCCCCACCCAGACACAAATGCAGATAAGTGCCATGTTCAAGAGCAACATACTGCCGACGACGACGATTATGATTCCTTTATTCCCCCATCATTTCTTGCGAGTACCCCGATTATTTTTGGATGGCAAGCTTGACGGGGATAGCATATGCTTGAATGGTGTCATTACGACAAAACCCGATGTCAGTAAAGTTTTAACGAGTCTGACAAAGGAAAAACTCGGCGCCTTTTCATGTTTAGAGAGCTTGAAAAGACAGCAAAAATGAAATTCTAGGGGTGTCCGTTTTCGTAAAGTTGTGTCTCTCAAGCCCAAAAAAGTATAAAACCATGCTCGAAAGAACCACCCAGCCATTACAACTGAGGAGTACTTTTTGTGAGTAGTGACATCAACCCGAAAAAGTAAAAAAGCGATCGATATCACGTCATTTCGTTACCATTAACGAACCTAAAACGACAAAGGCCCGACAATCTTCTCATTCTTTATACGGTCAGAAAAGAGTTTAAAGACGACCACCTCTTATTTACGTTTAACGATTCAAGAGGAACAACTCGGCAATATTTTCATGTTTAGCGAGTCAGAAAAGAGCTGAAATATGACTCCATAGTGACTTTTTTGTGTATTTACTGAGTCCGAAAAAGTATAAAATACAACTCGTTTCACCATCAAAGTTGCGCAAAAGACCTGTTGCTGCACAAGAAGCAAGCGTAAAATCCATTTTCGACCAAAAATATATTAAAATATTCAAAAATAATCTTTCTAAACCCAAAAATGAGTTAAAAAAGTCTATAAATAGGGTGAAAATGTAAAAATAGAATTACTTATACTTTTTACCTCTTGAAGAGTGAGAGTCGTCTGTTTGGGGAGCAAACTTTAGGCGGTGAAAACAGCCAATCCGTGCAACCATTCGCGATTTCGTCGGCTCCAGGTAAGAGGCGCTTCCCTTAGCTCCATTTCTATACCGTTTTTCATGCATTTTATTCCTAATTGAGCCCCTGCAAGGGGGATTTTCAAATTTAGGGCTTTCGCCATTGGCGCGGGTATCCGGCACGAACCCGCACTAATGGGGTAAATTACCCAAGTGGGTCGCGCTATTAGCAAAATTGTTTTAAAAACAGCCGTGCTAACCACGCAACTCAAATTTTTACATAGATTTACCCGTTGCATTTGAATTTTTCTTGGTTCATAAATTCTCCAAGGCTTTAGTAATGATTTATTTGTCCTTGTGGGTGCAGGAAACAAGAAAAAATGGTGGTAGAATGGAAAGAACAAGAACATGATGCCGTGGATGCCTTGGCCATTGAAGATGTGGGGTGTATGAATGCCTTGAGGCACTGTGGCCTCAAAAAATTCTTCCTCACATCATACATGCAATCTTAGCCTGAATTGTTACAGTTCATAACTGATGCTTGGGATGTGGACGACCAAGTATTTCGTCTACGGAACCAGACCTTAGAGCTCGAGGTGTCCGATGTATATTTCATCACCGGGTTGTCACGAAGAAGGGCAATTCCCATTTTGACTGGAAGTAGACCTTCTGGAGAGAAGGTAGGCAAAGTAAAAGCCTGAGTGTGTCCAGAAGCACAATTTGGGAGACAGAGTGCTAAGGTGGCTATCAACACCATCTGGGACTTGACACTCAAGGCGATTTTATTCACCATTACACGTGCAGCTGGGGTACAAGCGCCCCATGAGGCGAGCAATAGCCATCTGATACTTGAGACAAAATGCCTCAGCCCCACCATCTTTGATTGGGCTACAGCTGTGACTACTAATATCAAAAGGCAGCTCACAAATTGTAAGCGTGCAGGGGTGAAACAGTTCGTGTATGGCTCGATTGTGGTATCATTCTTCTTGGAGCGATTACCACTTTTCTAGATCCAGGGAGATGTAGTGGCAGATCCATTGCCACAAGAACCTAGGATGGCTCGTTGGGCAGCACTGATGCCCAGAGGAGGAGGGGGCCAGGAGATGTCATGGCAGCCCGAATTCTTCATATGGCTTCGCCGACAGCTGATCGTGGTATAGGATTGGCCTTACGCGGGGACTAGTTTCATGGGGGACCCAGAACTTCCATTACCAAAGGGAGAGGAATGGGAGGAGAAGTTAGGTATGAACTCCTTGTTTTTTATATTTTATGTATTTCCATTTTTTTTCTTTTTTAAATACATGCCTTTTCTGATGATAATTATATGTATATGCAAATGTTGGCCCAGAGTGACCAGCTGGCCTGTCTCCTACAGCGCGGAGGGGCCAACCCGTAGCTGACCCTCAGGCAGTGGGTACCGTGGGGGAAGAGCTGATATAGAATCTCGAGGGGCTCACCCAAGGGATTCCAGGTTATGCCAGAATGGCGGACGTGCCTTTCGCATATCAGAGGCACACAGTGGGGGTACTGACTCGTGTCCATCGCCCGCTGAGACGATTGGTGCGTGCGGTGATGTGCTATCATGAGCACCACCGCGATTATACTCATAGGCTTTATTTCCTGCATATTTTTTGAAAGACATGTGTCTCAGATGTACGGAGAACACAGACTCTATCCAGACATGTACTCTTATTTTTTGAGTGCCTTAGTGCGCCACACGATATATATATATTATATATATATACATGGTGTTATGGTTTATTGTATTTTATGCTTCTTGTATTATGTTGATTCACATATTATGCAAATGTCTGTCCAATACATAATTAGCTAATGCATCGATTGCTGCATTAAGTCATCTTGGAATATGCTGATAAGTAATAAAATCAAAATCTCTTTCCAATAACTTAACACGTAAATACAACCTTAAAATGCGATGATCTTTGACGGAATAACGCCCGTTGAGCTGGTGGACTACAAGTTGAGAATCCAAGTTTACAACCAATGTGCGAATTCCGAGGTTAATCGCCTCAGCTAATAATTCAATCACAGCACTATATTCAGCAACATTGTTTGTTGTACAACCCAGACACACCCCTTGAATATCTACTAACTCACCACGAGGATTGTAGATCACCCATGCCGGAGATGACAAGTTGTGGAAATCATGCTAACACACTGAGATAAAAACTATATAAACACGCACACACAACACATTGTTGAAAGCATACGTATGTACAAAAAAGAGAGTGCCTGGACTCACGCGTAATATTTCTTGAGATACAACCCATTTCAAGGCTTGTCTAGGGGATTACCTTCATAATCTATAAGCTCATATGCACCCTTTTGTAAAACTCTTTTCACAATATAGAGCCCATGCCACATCGGCTCGAGTTTTCCTGCTCCCAGCTTATCATTAGCTTGATCATAGAGCAGTACTATATCTCCCTCGTTGAAAGAGGGGGGGGTTAACAACATTATCGAAGTGTGTTTTCACTCGCTTCTTTTGAGCTTCAATAGCTAGGGAGGCTAGACGATGAGTCTCATCCAGCCGTTCTAAGTAAAGAAGTCGCTCTTCTACAGGGGTAGTATCAAGGAGTAACTCGATGGCTAACTTCAGTGAAGGAATCTCACACTCAATGGGAAGGGTCACCTCCAGTCCGTAAACTAACTGAAATGGAGTGAAACTGGTGGCATCCTTCACGGAGGTACGGTAGGCCCACAAAGCGGAGAACAACATCAAATGCCAACTAGACTTATACATGCCAACAGTTCTTTGAAGCATCGTGACCAAAACCTTGTTCACTGCTTCCACTTGACTGTTTGCCTGAGGATAGTACGGAGTCGAACTATCATGCCTAAGACCTAGCTGGGTTGTTAAATCGGCCATCATGTGATTACGAAAATGTTTTCCGTGATCAGTGACGATGGCTTGTGGAACTCCGAACCGCAAAATAACATGATTAAACAGGAACTGCACCGCGGTGTGACCGTATTCTGACAATGTAGGCATCGCCTCAGCCCATTTCGTAAAATAATCTATAGCAACGATGATGTATGCATGCCCCCTGGCCGAGCGAGGGTTATAGGTCACATAATCGATGCCCCATTTGGCAAAGGGGCCGACGATTACAATGGGGCACAGCACGGCAGGGGGTGCATGCATCTTCCGTTGGTAAATCTGGCATTCATGACAGGAACAGACAGCAAGAATGCAATCCTTGAAAATGGAGGGCTAGAAATAGCTAGCACGGAGGATTTTCTATGCAGTGGCATATCCAGACATGTGACCACCACAAGCACCAGAGTGGCAGTCATTTAGAACTCTCTCGGCTTCTTCAAAGGTTAAGCATCGGCGAAGAACATAATCAACACCGAGATGGTACAGGGTGTCCCCAGTGATGCGATATGGTTGGGCTTGGTGTTGAATCCGTCGACGAGCATCCTTAGAGGTCTCAAGACGGAAAGAGGACGTCTGCAAGTAGACAATAATATCCCCGTAGCAAGGATCAAGGGTGCTGATAAGGAAAAGAGTTTCGTCTGGAATAGAATCCTCTATCTAAGAGGAGGTAGTAGCGGATGGCAAAGAACACAACAGTTCGGCGAAGACGAGTGATTTCTTAGACTTGGCAGCAGTAAATTCCAAGTCAAACTCTTGGAGGATGACTATCCACTTCGAGTATTTGCCCCCTAGCAGTTGTTGTGACAGAATATAAGTCATGGGGTTGCAATCGGAGATCACCGTCGTAGTACGCAACAAGATATAGTGACGGAATCATTGAACAGCACAAACAGCAGCGAGGGCCAACTTCTCGACATATGCATATCGAGTTTCCATATCTAACAAGTTGCGACTAAGGTAGTAAATAACATGTTCGATGCCATCATCGTCATCTTGTACCAGAACCATACCGATGGTGGTATCAGTAGCGGCCAGGTATAACGTATAATCACGATGATAATTTGGAGGCCACAACAAAGGGGCGGAAACTAGAAGAGTTTTGAGATGTGAAAAAGACTCCTCAGCTATGGCATCCCATCGAAATGGGGTGTCACGCTTAAGTAACCATGTGAAACCCTTTGCCACTTCGGCATAGTTTGGGATAAATCGTCGTAGGAAATTAACTTTACCCTGCAGGCTCTGCAGTTGCCGCAAAGAAGCAGGGGGAGAAAGATTCAAAATGGCCTCGACTTTAAGGGGATCCAAGCGGATGCCCTCTAGTGAGATGATAAACCCGAGAAGTCAGCCAGATTTGACGCAGAAGACACATTTATGCGGGTTTAGTCAGATATTGTAGTGTCGACAATGAAGAAAATTCTCACGAAGATGCGATGGGTGGTCCGAGCGCTTAGCTGAATGAGCGGGAAGGTCATCCAGATAAGGCTGTACAATGTGCCAGATATCGTGAAAGGCGTAAGACATTGCACGTTGGAAGGTGGCGCCGGCATTTTTAAGACCGAAGGGGAGCTTTTTGTAAGCGAAAGTACCCCATGGACAGATAAAGACCGTCTTGTGTTGATCAGCGGGGGCGATATTAATCTGGTTGTAACCAGAAAATCCATCCATAAACAAATATATTTCACTGCCCGCACACTCATCAATGAGTTGGTCAATGAAAGGCGTGGGGTAGTTATCTTTTAGGCAGGCTTGATTAATGTCGCGATAATCGACACAGACGCGAATAGTACCCTACTTCTTATCCACAGGGACAATGTTTGAGACCCAATCTGTAAGTGGGATAGGATAAATAAAACTAGTTTTAAGAAATTTTTCAACTTCCGCTTTGATAGCTGCCGCCTTATGGGGGTGCACAGGACGCAAACGCTGACGAACAGGTTTGGCGCCGGGATATGTAGGTATCTTTTGCACTACAATGGATGGATCAATGCCGGGCATCTCTACGTAGGACCATGCAAAAACGTCACGAAATTCATGAAAAAGTGCTATATATATTTGAATCTCCTCAGGAGTGCAAGTGACTCCTATATAGATGTTCTCGACAATCCCTGGTTTAACAGAGATGTCAATGGGTTGGGTCTGCATAATGTTCCCCAAATTTCCTTCAGACGTTGTTTGATAAATCTGGATGGGCGTCTGAAGAGGCTATGAAGGGAGACATGGAGCAAACTGCTTGAGACAAGCCAACGTTTCCCGTAGGGTAGGGAGAAATGAGGAACGGTGGTGAAGATGGGACCACGGATGTTCCTCAAGAGACATGGTCTCTATAATGGCCTCGTCGGAAGGAAATATTTCCTTTAACAGATCCGAGGAGGCGCATTCTCCAAACCAGGGGGGAAAGTCGTATGAGTCAAGAGCCCCACTTGAAGTAGCGGGTTCAGCATGAGGGGCCGATGCAGCAACGATTTCGATGTAGTTGAGCTCGACTGGACTCAACGGCATCTCCTCACCCCATGATTCTATCTGGTCGATGGGGGGAAGGGCCCAGGGATCAGAACGAACTGAAATCATAGAGATAGAAGCGAGGTTGGGAGGTGGGAGGGAGAAAACACCCATAAGGGCGGGATCTTTGAAGAGCCCAACTCCCACACTCTCAAAAGGAACAGAGGTATGTTCAATGAAAGGTACATTTCCTTCAGAAGAGGAAGCGAAGAAGGAGAGCTAGTCTACCATGACAATTTTCCCTTGGTGAGGGAAACGGATGACACGGAAGAGGGATGAAGCCGCGGCACGCATGGCATAGGTCCAACTTCAGCCCAGAAGGAGGTTGTATGTGAGATTCGCGTCAATGACCTCAACTTCTACTTCAACAGTTTTCCCTTCTAAAGTGATTGGTAATCGTTGAAGAATACCATAAGGATAGGATTTTCTCCCATCAAAAGCTTCCAAAGTCGTATGAGACTGGCTCAGAGTCAGAGACTCGATCGCTTTTTAACAAGCAATAGACATAATGCAAGTCGATGCGCCCTCATCAATAACTGTACGATGAATTGTTTTGGAGTTGATGATGACCTGGATAAGAAAAGTGATCTGATGAGGCAGCCTAGGGACATGGCTCTCAAGATCGAAGGTAATCAGATCCGAATCTGCCGGGTGGATGCCACCGATGGCCGATAGCAGGGACTTCCTATGAGGGGGGCAGCTCTGGTGAACTTCTAAGGCGGACATAGCCAACAGAGCCTGTGCTAAGTCCTCTACGATGCTATAGTGATGAGCAGCATGAGCATTCAGGTTGTAAGAAGATCTTCCAAGTACTCCTTTAGGAATGGGGTCGGATGGTCGTCCTAGTACCTGGTCTCTCAATATGGAGTGGACTAGAGCTGGACGAAGGAGCACTTGAGGGAACTTCAGGCTCCTTCCTGGTAGATGATGGATACTCCTTTGCTCGAGTCGTTACATGAACAGGAATAGACCCAGCCATGAAGACTTGGGAACCAAAGGGAGAAGAAGATGGATTAGCCACCATTTGAGTTTGCTGAGAGGGAAAGCGTTCTTTAAGAACCGTAGGAACCCCATGAGCACCTTTCAACAAAAAACTAACTTCAGATCGCCTTGGGCAGTCCTTAGTGTAGTGATCCTCCTCACAAATGAGACAAGGATATTTGGGTTTGCACTTAGCTCCTTCCTCGGCTGGAGGTTTGGAGGATTCCTGTTTAGGTTGTTCAGATTTATTTTTTCCTTTTCCCTTTTTCTTTCCTTTCGAGGCCTTACCCGCCGTGGTGGACTGGATGGCATTGACCTCAGAAGTAGTACCAAAATTTGAACCACCCTGAGAAGTGTTTTTGTTAGAAGCACCTGACTTTTGCTTCCCAGGGTTTGATGATGATTTTTTAGAGTTCGGGTTCACAGAGCCAATAACTCCATCGACAGATGGCTTCAATGGAGCCTTGGATGTACCGGGTCTCAGGGCATCCAGAAAATACTCATACAAGGTACCTGACTGAGAGTAAACTAAGTCTAGGTACTGAGCACGCGCGATTGCTTGCTCTTCAATCACACAGGCTCCCATAGCAATGTCCCGTGCAATCTTAGGGACAAAGGAAGTCGTGAACCAATCAGTGAGGAGTTGATAAGGAATCCAAAACTTCATCAACTGTCGACGCCTTCTCCATTCATGTATATGATCAGAGATGTACGTAGCTGTATCCTGCTTAAGAGAGGTAAGGAGGTGGGTCCCTGTCTCGTACCGAATGGGTAACTGAAAGTGAGTAAGAAATGCGATAGCCAATGAATTAAAATCCTGAAATGACGCGCGGGTCAATTCAATATACTATTTAGTGGCAGAACCAGTGAGAGTCCTTTGGAAGAGGCGAAGTTGAATCGAATCATCAAGCGATGAATTAGACGAACACCATAAGTGATATGTCATTACATGGGCTTGAGGGTCCTCTCCGGCTTTGCCGTCAAATTTGGGACAGTCGTCGGGTATCTTAGTTGGAACTAGTGGCCATTGTGGATTATGCAAGATGGGATCATTTGTTAATTTTGACACATCGGGCAGTTCCAACGTCGCTAGAAATGGTAGCTGCGGGTTAAAGGACATCTGTGGATACGAGGTAGGGCCTGAATTCCATCCAGTTGCTGGTTGCCCCCACTGACCTTGTCCAGATGGACTAGGTCCAAAAGGACCCTATCCATAAGAATTTTGTCCATAAGGGTTATATCCGAAACTAGATGGTTGATACTGGTTCTGCCCCCAAGCGCCCCATTGGCTACCATACTACCATGCAGGTTGTTGATAATTTTGATAGGGGTTGGCCTGCAGCTGTTGGTAATTTTGATATGGGGCAATTTGATTTTTCCCCTGGGGTTGCTGGTATCCATACGGTTTTTGTGCTCCATATTGAGCCTGGGAACTAGGCGACATCTCATGAGAAGGTTGGGATTGGTACCCACCTGAATAAGAAGGTTGGGATTGGTACCCACCTTGTGACTAGAGACCAGCTTGATTCTGGGGTTGGTAACTGGGTTGAGGCTGTGAAGCAGGAACCATCTGCATGCTCGGTTGAGCTGTCGCAGAGAGATATACTTGCAAAGGTTGGGCCATTTGGCCGGAAGGTTGTCCTGGTTGGATCTAAGACGGACCCATTTGCCCAGAAGGTTGAGCTCGCTGAGCAATGGGCTGTCCTTGTAGACCAGATGGTTGATTAGGCTGAGCAGTGGGCTGGCCTTGCTGTGCGTAAGGCTGGCCACCTTGCCCAGAAGGGTAGCCTTGTTGGTTTCCGGGTTGACCTTGCTGACCGTAAGGTTGTCCTAGGTTCCCATAGGGTTACCCCGAAGGGTAGCCCTGTTGGGGCCCAGGTTGTCCTTGCTGAGCATAGGGTTGTCCCGAGTTTCCAAAAGTTTGCCCAAGATATGTATAAGATGGACCACTAGAGGCTAAAGGTTGTCCCTGATAGGGTTGTCCTTGCGAGCCTCCAGGTTGACCTGGATAGGTCTAGCCATAATACTGATGCCCATGATTAGGCTACGAGTAAGATGGTTGAACTTGATAGGGTGGTCCTTGGGATGGCTGCCCTTGACCTGGATGGAACTGGCCACCGCCATATCCGGCGGTACCCCAAGCCACATTCAACGGAACTGAAGCCTCAACATAGGGCTCAGTCGGCAAGGAGGTATACAAATAATGATTAACAGGATCATAATAGGGGCCTTGCCCGCCTGGGTTCTGGACAGCATGCAAGTATTGGGAATATGCCCCCCTTGCCAAAATAGCATTAGAAAAAGGCGAGGCACCACTTGCGGGATGGACAACTCTAGCGGTATGTGCCGATGGACCACTTTGTACCGAGCCTCGAGATGGGCCGGCAACAGAAGTCACAGTAGAAGATGTTGTAACGACACTAGCAACTGGAGTTGATGACGCGACACAGACGGTCGGATTGGTTGGAACTGATGTAACAGCAGTATGGTGAACTTGGGAAACAAATGGTCCCATAGTAGGGACAATTTTGTGACCCCACATAGAAGAGGAAGTCGCAGAGCTCATAGCATCCCTTAGAGACCTATAGCGTGCTGGCACTATGATACCGAGAGGTGTAATAGTGTAGGGCGTAGAGATAACTGGGGATGTAGCCGGAATGGGAGTATCAATACTCGACATAACGGGCGTTCCACTCGACACAGGAGATGTATCCTCCATGTCGGAAGAAGCCATCGGAGATGCAACACCAACAGGAGTAGTGGGAAAATCCTCTTCAGAGGGCTCCCAAACAGGGTTCCAAAACAAGTCGTAAAGCTCGTCCTCTGGAGCACGAGAGTTCAATGTTTGGACACTCAGAACAATAGGGAAAGTGTCACCACAAACTGACATCTCAGGGGCAGCAGAAGAAGGACACCCTTGGTCACTTGGGACGGGAGACAGGATCGATGGATCCACCAGGATGATCAAACAAAGACTCTAGACAAGCTAATGATAAGAGACCCTACTCAAAACTAAATGCAAACAAGATCTAACAAGGTAAATGTTACCGTGGCCGAATAAATTTTTAAGACATTAGGACACAACTTGACCTTTTCATGTTTTAAGAGTCGAGAAAAGGACAAAATATGACTCTAGTCGCCTTCAAATGTTTAATGAGCCCGAAGTGACAAATGCTCAATAAATCCTTTTCTTTTACAGAGTCTGAAAAGGATCAAAAGTGATTACTCTGGAGAAACTAGGCAAGGGGTTTACCAGACAATCCGTAAAACTGCTTATACACCTTGAGAATCGTATGAAAACCAAGGACTTTCCGTACTGCAGTCAATCTTCCCGACTGCTGTGTTCGGTGCGTTATAGCTTGTAAGGCGACATACACGGCTTCCTATGGATCAAGGATGAAAACCTAGTGGAGTCTCCCCATATATACGCACCGGTATGTGGGAGCCCAAGTCTGCACTACACTACGATCAAATCACACAAGGAGGAATCGCCCGACCTTAATGCGAGAACAAAAGTGACTAGGTTTAATGATGCCGGAGCACGTCTCTAGCCTAGACCTCTAGAATATGAGCATTATGTTCCAATGCGTTTTTAAGTTTATTCGGTTTATTTTATGGTTGATCTTTAGTTAAGTTTTGATTTTAGGTCCTACCATATGTGATCTTTCACAATTGCCTAGATGCAAGCTATATGCCAAAGAATACCATTTCGTTCGATGAATACTAACTACGAGAAGGTTAATAATTTTCAATCAAACAAAATGAGCACAATCAATCGAACACCCTAATGCAGCGAATGGCAAATAAATAAAACTTTTTCTTTCAAGAATACAAATCAACGAAAAGTCCTATTCCATCAACTATTGAACGCAAAAGAGATTTGTTTGATTTCTTTTTCAAAGGCACAATGCACTAGAATGAATTTTGAAAGACAATAACACTGAGTAAAAGAGACAAATTCACTCACTAAGAACACAATGAAATCCCAAGACACCAAAACAGTTCTTCAAACCAAAAGAAAAACAAAGGCTTGTACGAGCGATGTGATCTAAGCTCAAACAAGGCTAAAATGAAATCCAAGCAAGAAAAAGCAAGTCACTCGGAGATCACCCAAAAACACTTCAACAATCACTGAACAAGTGCAAAAAGCAATTGCAAAGTCGACTAGACAATCAGGAAACCCAAAAATCCTATGGAAGGCTCGACACACATGGCCAATAGATGCCCTAGGATTAAGATGTGAAATCGATAGAAAGAGGCAAACACCAGAAGGACGGAGGTTAAAAACCAGTCAGACAAGGATCAAACACACTCCAGTAATTGAAAAATATGTGGCAAGATACAAATCCCAGCTCAGAAGGCAAGCAAACAAGCGAACTCAAAAAGCTAAGAGGCCTGGCATGACTGTGAGGCTGTAACTCGCGCTATATAGGGATTGGTGCGGGTTTTCAGTTAGCAACAAGGGCCACTAGCGCGAATTTCAAAGGAAAAACTGCGCTAATGAAGTTTTCCAAGTCAAAAAGAAAAAATAAGCGGTCTAAAGCTCGGTTTACAGTATCCAGGTAAGTTAGGAAGCAAGAGACAACAAGAAATTCAATCCAAAAAGCTATCCAAGCAAGCGAATAAGAGAAAACCAAAGAGGCAAGACAAACTCCAAATTGTTCAGTCTGTAAACCAAATCGGAGATTGGCTGAAGCGGGTTTGATCTACTTCACTAATGCAAAGCAATAGTGTTTCAAAGGTTATCTGGCCGTGCTTCATACTCTGTCTAAGTTTACAAATTAAACAACAAGCTAAACTCCCCAGCGGAGTCGCCAAATTGTTGGAGAGGTAAATCCCCTCTACGGATAGAGGCAATCCCTACTAGCCTAGAACGGGTCTAGCAACAATCAAACAATGCTATCGTGCAAGTTCTTAATTGCAAATAAAAGGTAGGTGATGAAGACCTACTTGGATTCCAACGCTTTTGTTCGTAGAAGAGACGTCGCCCATGCTCCTTTGCCTTGGCTAGTCACAGTCCTCCACTATCTCCATGAATGGACACCTGCACACAAAGAGAACAACACAAACACAAGCATGAAATCTAATATATGCAATTATACATCAGTCAGGAAGGACATAATTCAACATTAATCATTACAACAATGAGAATGGAACCATAATGATAGTCATCTATTATTAATAATCAACAAAGGAGAATACAACCAACATCTTGACGTCAAGTCCTCCTTTGGCTGGGTGCTCAGCTACACAAGTCTTGCAAAGCTTGAAGGGATGAGGGACAAGCCTCTCTCTTTTTTGTGACAAGATCTCCTTACTTAGGTTAAGCCTTATGGACACAAAGAAGGCTCTTGCAACTCTAATCTCTTGATATCTTCCTTTCAGCACCAGTATAATTACCACGGCCACTAGAACTAGCTTGCTCAAGTCATGGAGACAAGCTTTTATAGATGAAAAGGAAGGGATAAGATCAATCACAACAATAATGGATTTGGCTTCATTACTTGGAAACTTCTATGGAATGGTGGCAAACTACTTCCCATTCAAGGAGATTCGAAGCCAAACCATCTTCACTTAACATAGATTCAGTTGGTGAATGAGTTGGAGAGAACTTTCGGAGGTTGATTCCCAAAAACGTTGGCGCGATTGTGACTCTAGGACAGAGCGCTAATAGCGCGCCCCTTTAATAGGATTTTCCCCATTGGCGCGGGCAGAACACAGTGGCCCAGCACTAATGTAAAAAGGGCCATTTTCAAGGGAAAACTGCAGGAGATGTCTCCAGGGCATATGAAGCTCATATTCAGAGGGGAATAATGCAAGTGGTTTCAAGTCTTTTCACTTCTCACAAGTCCCGAAATGTGCCCTCCAAGGTGCAGGAGAGGGGTAATAGGGACGGTGACAAATGGTGAAAAATTACTGTGTAACACCAATTGACCCACTTTTCCTAAGTTACTTGCCTCATCGTGACTATTGGCTTAATAAACGCGCTGAAAGGCATCCCTAAATAGTCCAGCCGCGATGCCAACGTGGAAGTACATCTGATTCCCGCAATGGTCTGATTTCATGCCCCAGTGCGAGGTTGCTTATTATCTTCATCGATGATCTGACTAGTTGCGTTGCTTACTCGCGCTGTCAGCGCTGAAGTTCAGTTATATACTCGCGATGATCCAAATTGGGTGAATTTATTCCAACAGTCGACCTTCTGGATGACTCCAAACCTAGTTTTTGGCATAGATTGTGTCACCCTTCCTTCCCTGGCATGGCAGTTCCTTCAATTGTGCTACCTTCCTTGGTGATAAGCTCTCTATTCCACCATTCATGGAGACTCCTTCTCCTATTTAAACACTCACTTTTGATATGATCAGCTAAGAGTTGGTAGTTGGTAATTCTTGGATTGAGCAGTGCTGTTAGTGCTTTTGATAGATAGCTGGTGTGAGTGTGATAAGTGTGAGAGTGTTGATAGCTTGGGGAAGGTTGTGAAGTGCCCTTGATTTCATGTCAAACTTAGGAGTGAAAGAGAGACCTTTGTATGTTGGGAGATCCATCTTCAAATAGTGAATTCTTGAAGAACATGCTGGCTGGATCCCTCTAAGAAGGCTTGCGACGTCAAGACTTTGGTTGTAAGCTTACTCTTATTTCATTATTAATGCAATCAATGATGTTTTTCTATGTCTTGTATGTAATGTACTTGATCACTCATGACTTCTTGACTTTGTGAGTAAATAGTTCATTGTTGTTTCCGGTTACGTGCTTTGTTGTATTTCCTTTGCTTTGTTTCAGGTTGATCACTCATTGAGGAGAAGGAAGTGAAAGATGGAGCAACGCAACGGAACTCCATCGACCACTAGTTGAGGTAGGCCTCCGACTTTGACTGTTTAAGGAAAGCTATTGTTGATCTATCCTTGTTTGTGACTAGACCCACTCTAGGGCTAGAGGGGTTGCCTCTGTCCGCAGAGGGAACACTTTCCTACATCACAAATTGGCAACTCCGCTGGGGAATGTATCCTATGTTTTTCTCTTTGCTCTTGTTTTGATCTTGAATTTTGTCTCTCTTCGTTTTTGGGGATTGATTATCAATTTATTGGATCAACTGGGTTGATCTGGGAGGTCCCTCTACTGTCTGTTAGCTTGGCTAGTTCTGGTTTGGGATTTTTTGGCTCATTTTCCATTATTTTTCACATCATCACAGAAAAAATCCTAATAGTCACGATGTCATCGCCACTTTATAGCTTTGCACCCACGATGATCTCGGGTTGCTAGTTTAATTCTCAAAATGACTCTTGAAATCGCACCATCATGGAAAATAGGTGTATTTCCGTGATCATCTCAAGTTGTCAGTGTAAAACTTGCGATGACATCTCGAGTTGTCTGTGCATCACTAGCGATGGTCCCTATTTTAGCAATGACATCTCTAGTTGTCTATGCATCACTAGCGATGGTCCCTATTTTAGCGATGACATCTCAAGTTGTCAGTGTAACACTTGCGATGATTCCTATAAAGTTTTTTTTATAACTTTACCTCCTAAATTCATCAATCTTGCTTATCCCCTGTTGTTTCTTATCTCTCATTAGCTTGTTTTAATTGCTTTTAGTTAGGGTACTGTCTCTTTGATTTCATTGAGTGAGTCTTGTGTTTTTTTGACTATGTGACCTAGCCCTTTAGAAGTTTCGTCGAGAAACCATTTGCTTGGGTTACTTGTTTGTTCAAGGTTCATCCACAACCTTCTTATGATTTGCTTGAGGCTCTTTCGTTGCTTGTTTTCTTGCTGGTTGATTTTTTAGTGTCGATTATTGAACCAATTTTTTATGTTGATTCGATTTCTTCACTACCAAGCATAGATCACAATTGTTTGGATCGATCAGTTCACACTTGCTTGTTTGCTTCTTTGAATTTAAAACAAAAATAAAATCAAAAGTTTGCATTCATTTAGCATACGAAAGTGAAAGTACATTTGCATTATGAATTTTCATGTTTGAGAAATTGGAAAGCAAATTTTACATCTTTCATTAGTAGTATCGATGCATCATGAGATTAGTCTATTGATGCATTGTGGTTCTTAGTGTTTGCATTCACTGGTCTTGGTTTTCTTGGTTTGGGAATGATCTCCCTACCCTTCTGTAGGTAGGTGTTCATTGAAATGGAATGTGCTTTACTCATTCTAGTTGCATCCTAGGATTTGTTGGATACATACGATAAGGCCTGGAAACTGAAACATAATTCAAGATCAACCTTAAAATGAATTGAATAAATCTAACAATGCATTGGAACATAATGCTCATCATTTAGAGGTCTAGGCTAGAGACATGCTCCGACGTCGTTAAACCTAGTCATTATTGTTCTCACTCAAGGATGGGTGATTCCTCTTTCTGTGACTCAATAGCGGTCTAGTACGGAATTGTGCTCCCACGTACCGTCGAGTATATGTTGGGAGACCCCACTATTTTTATCATCCTTTATCCTTAGGAAGCTATGTCTGCCGCCTTGCAAACCATAATGCACTGAACACAACATTCGAGAAGACTAACTGCCGTACAGAAAGTCCTTGGTTTTCATATGACTGCCAAGGTGTATATGCATTTTTATGGGTTGTTTGGTAACCCTTTTGCCTAGTTCTCCATAGTAGTCACTTTCGTTCCTTTTCAGATTCCCTAAAAGAAAAGGTCCATCTAAGCACTTGTCCTTTCAGGCTCATTAAACCTTGAAAGAGATAGAGTCACCTTTTCGTCCTTTTCTCGACTCTTTAAACATGAAAAGGTCAAGTTTTGTTCCTGCGTCATAAGCGTTACTGCCCACGCAACATTCCTGGTAAAAGTTCGAGTTCTTGGTTGTGATAAGAGTGTTTTTCAGGCTCGTTCTTGATGACAACATTCCTTGAGTCTACCGGCCAAGGTTTTCCCCCAGATGGAAATCCTGGTTCGTTTCCTCTATTTGGAAATGTCGGTGCTCTGTATATGGCAACATTTTCTTTGCCTGGGTTAACCATCAGTTTGCCCGTATGGTTGTTTTCAACCTTGGTGGTCCCGAGTGTCATGACTCCTGTTCCACCATCTTCTTCATCTGAACCATGGCATGATGATTCCAAGGTTGAGCCTATGCCTTCTTCCCCTATTTATTCCTCCTCCTCTCCTCCTTCGCGTGGTGAAAGTTCCACATCTAGTAACCAGGAGACTTAGAAGAAGAAGAAGAATAAGTTCGATAAATGTGAGGTCACCTGTGCAGCTACTGCTCTGAGTACATCTCAGGTTAGACCACCTTCTGCTCCTCTGTGGAAGTTTAAGTTTCCTTGTAAATTGTGCAAGGGTGACCATCTTCTTCATGATTTTCCTGGCATTCCTAGGATCTTAGAAGTATGGTCTCATGATCCGTCTCATCCCTCATCATCCTCTGAAGCTCATGGCGATGCTACCCTATAAACTAGCAATGGTAAGAAGAAAGGGAAGATTCAATTCCCCTATAGACTGTGTGAAGGAAACCATCCCCTTCACCTTTGTCCGCTCATGGATAAAGCTTCCACCATTTTGGAAAGTCTTACAACTTCTTCACCCCAACTTCCCACTGGTTATCAGAGGCTCTCTTCAAACCCTCTCCCCGTTGAAAAAGAGACTGACTTAGATTCTTCTCTTATTCGTCCTTCTCCTTCCAAACCAAGCTATGCTAAGCCTATTCTAGACCAACCATTGGTCGAAGAGAGTGTTAACTTGGGTTCACCACCTGTTGTTAACTCTGTTTCAGAAGAGCGTCATGCTCATGTTCTTCTCATCTCGTCAAATTCTCCTAAGTCCGAAAATGACCCTCCTATCCCCGCCGGTCAAGAGGGTCCTCTTCGATTCCTGTAGAGCAAGGGGGCAATCATACGATTCCCCCACCAAGTAGTTCGGTCATTTCCTTCGACTAGAGTAATTTTACCACCTTTTGCCTTCCATCCCACGTGCATTTCTAGATTACAGTACATGCCTATGATAAGGCAGTACCTGGCACTGTCTTGGATGAGGGTGCATTTGCCAGTCTTATGCCTTCCACTACTTGGAAAGCTTTGGGTTCCCCACAGCTTCTGTCGGTCATGCAAAATATGTTAGCATTTGACGGAGGAACCAGTCAACCTTTAGGGATCCTCCCGAAGTTTCCTATTACTTTGGGAGGCAAAATCATCTATGTTTATGCCATGGGGGCCCTTGTCTCTTCACTTTTCGTTGTAGTTTGTTTTCCACACGATGGAAGAATGGTGACCATCAATCAATTATCATTCTTTAGTCCCCCGGCACCTCCTGCGTAGTTGTCATCCCCTCTTGGTTCTTGCTCACAAGCAGTACCTTCCTTGCCACAGGTCAATTATGTGGCTACCAGTTTCGTCTCCGCCTCTTCTGATGATCATGCATATGGTCTCATACATCATGTACTGGGGGCATTGGAACCCGATCTATCATTAGTGCCTCATTACATATGTTCCTCCCAGAGTGCATCCCTTCCATCCCATGAAGACCTCTTGGGATCCATGTTCTCATATGGCCAATGAAACCGGGTATCACAAGGATGGTTTGATCTTGTGTCAACCTTGTTAAAAAATGAAACAAGGATCCTCGAGCATAGTTACTTGTCTTATGTCAAGCTCATTAAAAAATGAAACAAGGAGTTTTGAGGATAATTTGTTCCTTTCTCAACCTCGTTAAAAAATCAAACTGGATGTCTGAGGACAGTTCTGATCTTGTGTCAACCTCGTTAAAAAATAAAACAAAGTGTACAAGGATAGTTTGT